>JAJONR010014330.1:0-15167 GCA_029582245.1 Solanum etuberosum
TTGAATATATTATTTTTATTCAGTTTTTAAGCTTTTGTATGCTTGAGTTAGTCTTCCGCTTGTAGTCAGTCAGGATGAGGGTTCGCTTGGGGACCAGCAATGGTTCTCGAGTGCCGGCCACGTCCAGGGTGTAGGCTCGGATCGTGACAAGTGTCCTTTTAGTGCATGTAGCTGCTTGGAATTTTTTAAACCAGATACAATCATGGTTCATTTGTACCGTAATGAATTTAAGCCTAGATATTTTATTTGGGTTGATCATGAAAAAAATATGAATTGAATGGTATGTTTTATAATTCAATACACGTGGATGAATATACTATGCTTTCACCACATGGACAAATTAGGGTTGAGTTCATGAAATTATCAATAATGCTTTTAGGGTTTAAGGTGAGATGAAACTCGAACAATATTTTGATGAAGCTCCTAATGAAGAAGCAAGACGTTTCTATGATCAATTAGAAGAGGCTAGTCGTCCACTATGTGAAGGGAGTTGACATTCTGCCTTGTCAGTTGCATTTAGATTAATGAATATTAAATCATATTAGAGTGTTCCTAATGCGACTATGGACTCAATGATTGATCTTTTGGGTGAACTAGTTAATTCAGAGTTTAACATACCTAAAAACTTCTATCAAGCAAAGAGTTTGATTTCCAAGTTAAAATTATCGTATGATAGAATTCATTATTGTGTTAATGAATACATGTTGTTTTACAAGACTGATATAAGAGGACTCATGCCGCAAAGATGGTCCCAATTAAGATGATGCATTATTTACCTCTAATTTCTAGGTTAAAAAGGTTATACGCATCGATGAGGTATGCTCCACATATGAGATGGCATCGTGAATATAGAAGGTCGTTGAGTGTCTTGTCTCATAAGCATAAAAGCATTTTGATAACATATATCCTGATTTTGCTAGTGAACCAAGATATGTTATATTGGGGTTGTGTGCATATGGCTTCACACTATTCTCTAATGCCGCCTCATTTTATTCTTGTTGGCCTGTAATTCTCACTCCGTATAATCTTCCTCATGAAATGTGCATGACAAATCCTTACTAAGTTGTGTTATTTCAGGTCCCTGTAATCTAAAAGGTTGATTGATGTATATCTACAATTATTGATAAATGAGCTCAAACAATTGTGGTTTGAAGGCGTAGTGACTTATGATATATCAAATAAGCAGACTTTTGGTATGCGAGTTTTTTTAATGTGGACTATTAATGATTTTCCTGCATACGAGATGTTGTCTGATTGGATGACAGCTAGAAAGCTAGCTTGTGCGTATTGCATAGAAAATAGTAAGACATTCACTTTAAAGCATGACAGAAAAAAATACATGATTTGATTGTCATCGTCATTTCGTGTCAATGGACCATGAGTTTAGAAAGATGAAAAATGCATTCAGAAAAAATAAGATTGAAAATGACCCCCACCTCTGTTACTCATATGGCATCAAATTTGGGAGAGAGTTTCTCAATTTCCTAATGTTACAGAAGCTTCACCTTCTAGACTTCCTGAATATGGGTGCACTTTTGGTCCTCCCCAATTTTTTGCCTATTTTTAGCATTGATTTTGTTTAGAATTTTATGTATGAAATGTTCAATCGTCTTTTTATCTTTAGTAGAAATAATAGCTCTATGTGAGAGAATGTGAGAAGAAGAATACCTTGTTTGTTCAGTAAAAATATTATTGCAGTTAAACTAAGAACCTACCTTTGATTGTCGAACTATATCAATTTATTGTTAACATATAACGTCACAAGAAAAGAATTTTTTGTACTATTGTACGTGAAATCGACGTGTTGAACCTCTCAATTTTAATTTAAAAAAGACAAGTTTGAAAGCGGGCCAAAGTGATAAACCACCGTCAAACTTGTCTCTTTTTATTAAAATTGAGAGGTTCATCACATTGATTTCACGTGCAATAGTACAAAAAATTATTTTCTTGCAACATCATATGTCAATAATAAATTGATATAGTTCGACAAATAAATGTAAGTTCTTATTTTAGCTGCAATAGTATTCTACTGACCAGAACACAATTTTCTCTTTTCACCTTCTTTCACATGGAGTTATTATTTTTTCTAAATATATAAAAAGACGATTGAACATTCCATACATAAAATTTTGGACAGAATCAATGTTAAACAATAGACAAAAGTTTGGGAAAGGACTAAAGTGCACCAATATTGCATACATAAGAGACTATTATGGGTCGTTTGATAGGAAGTATTAGGAGAAATAGTCCATGTATTATTGATGGTATTATTTAGTACTATGTTTGGTAGAATTTTTTGGCCTAAGTATAACTAATCCATGGATTAGTTATACACCCTACATGGTATTATAGGATGTATTACTAATATCTTTCATTTGGTGGTATTAGTAATATATTGGATTTAATACCCTGGGATTATCTATGTAAAGACAAAAATATCCCTACTAGTAAATTTATTTAAATAAATTAGCTTACAAATTTTATTATTTAGAGAGAGTTGTTTGTTAATAAATAAATGCAATACATATCAATACAATATTTAAAATGTGAGTTGTTTAACATTTACTAATTGAAAAGGCAAATATATCACCACATGATGTTTGTGATCTTAATTGAATATATTATTTGTTGATTTATATGTGGTTTCTAATTATTTGGATTTTGAACAATTTATAAATTGCATACATATTAAAACTACAACTTGCAATTTTTATGTGTAAATGTAGATGATTTTTTTATATTACTTTTGTTTACCGTCTTTTCGGTTTTAAAGTAGATGGTCTATCTATTCTAAATTGAAATTTAACGTTTTTTAGGTGATTAATTTATTAAGATAACAATTATTTACCCTCAAATAATTCAAGTGAAAAAATAGCAAACATAACATCAACATTGTTCTTCTCCTAGCTAGTTAAAAGGTCATAAAAAAATAATATTGTCCGATAATTATCTACCTTGACCCGATTACATCAAATAGAAAATCTCATAATAATTCAAGGGCATAATTGGAAAGAAATTTTTTGTAGTGTTCTAATCCAAACACAAGATGAGGTGTGAACCAATGAACCAAACACTTGAATAAAAAGTATACCATGCATTAGTAATCCCTGCATTACTAATCCCTGCATTTTTTGTTTTTCTACCAAACAACACCTTAGTGCTCTATGTGACAATCCAAGGATGACTTTGAGTCTTAACCTAAAGATAAGAGACTATTTTGAGTCTTTTCTCGAGGTAGGGTAGATAAAGACTAAAATAATGAATTTTGATGGACTTGAATATAATATTTTAATAATTGGGCTAAAATTTAAGTGTGAGACTTGAAAAAATGGTAAAGTTAAAGACTTAAGTTAATTAAAATTTAATAAAATATTTATATTTTATTTAGGAATAATATATAAATAATGATAAAATTTAGGGCAAATTACGTGGATAAGCAAACATATACTTAATTAGCCAACATAGCAATAGTTTGAATTAATTACCACTCGCAACCTCTTTTTAGCTATAATTACGTGCGTCTCTCTCTGCTCTTCCTCTCTCTTGCCTCTCTCCTCTCTTATACATATATAAATACAAAATATACATATACAATTATATGACAAATGTACAAATATTCTCTAGCCTCTCTCGCTCGCCTCTCTCATCCCTCTTCCAATCTCGCTCGCCAAATTTACAAATACAATTCACCTCTCTTCACTCTCTGTCCTCTCTTGCTCGCCTCTCTCCTCCCTCTCCCAATCTCTCCTCCCTCTCCCAATCTCACCTCTCTCCTTCCTATAATATGTAGCTATAAATCGTAATTAGCTAACTATAGCTATGAAGCCTAATTAAATTGTTTTTAGTGACTATTTACGAAATTTCCTCAATTTATTATATATATATATAATTTCTTGATTTGATTTGATTATTTTTTTGATTTTTTAAATAAATTTAAACCTAAATCAAATAGTATCAATGTTTAAAATTTAAAATCAAATCAAACAAAATGTTAACTTTTTAAATCAATTGAATTTAAATTGCGATTAAATTTAATTTTTTAACTAACGCGTATAGCCTAGTTGCCGTACATAAAAAGGGGAAGGACATGTAAAACCTGGAAAAAGAAGAAGAAAAGGAAGGACTATAACAGTCAAAATTCGTAAAACCCTAATCGGTAGCCAATTTCCAGTATGGAGGGAATACAGAAGGCTTTTCGTAGTGCCATGTCTCAGGCTGATCCAAATGGCAGTTTCAGTTCCATTTCTTCTGCTCTTGAAAAAGCACCCATTAAATCTTCAGCTTCTGCTGCTTCTGTTTCGTTGGCTGATCAATCACAGCTTTTGCTTACTCGATCTTCCAGGTTATTTTCCCCTTTACTTTCCCAGCTTGCTCTTTACCTGCGCTTATTTTACTTTTCTTTTTTTTTTACAATAATTTGACCTTTGCCGATCATAACAGTGTAATTACTAGGTGTGACACATGACCCTTTTCCTTTTTCAACTCAATTTGATCCATTACGATTGTGGCTTTTGGGGAATAATTATTGTATGTGGTGAATTGTGATGTCATTCAAGATTAGGAGCTTTTAGTTTGGTTCCCTTACTTTTTTGGGGATGAACTCATAGAAACCTTCCAAGTTTTGCTAGGTGTGGTCTAAGATATCTGAACTTAAATGGTGCAGAAGTCGGTCGAAGAACACCAAGAACCTGGCTCTAGATTTTTGTATTGTTATTCATAGATCTTAGTATTGTTGCAGAAAAAGAAATGTAAGTATTTGAGTTGCTTGATAATCGTAGTATCCGTGATATGTATGAGAGGAAGGGTTCAAATGAGTATCCGAATAGATAGAATAGTTTTTATCAGACGGGTAATGAGATAGCTTGACATAAGGTCTTTAATTAATAAGTACATGTGTTTATATGGTAGAAAGTTGTACCTAGACTAGAAATCGAGATTGAGGATCTGGGCATTTTCATCTAGTATTATCACCAACTACCACTACTGATGGTCAGCTCCACATTTTCGGTGCTGAACTTTTAAATTTATTTTATTTGAAACCCAAGCTAAGTACATCATAGCTTTTGTTAGTATAGTATCCTTGTTGGATTTCTTTAGTTCCTTGTTGGGAGAAATGTGACTAATGGAAATTGGTGACACTCTCATGGTAAAGCTGTACATCTTCTATTGCAGACAAGCAGTATCACTGTGGACTTGCTCAAAGCTCTGTGCCATTTGTTTTGTTGCTGGAATATTTGTCGGTTATACACTGAAGCGTCGTGTACGCCGATGGGCTTCCAAATTTCTCAAGGGATTGAAGGACTAACAAGTTTTGGATACTTCCAGTTTCTGATTGTAATTTCATTTTCCATGTAGGTATCGTATCACATTGTACTTTTTCTGGCCATGATATACAGAAGTCTTTTATGGGTTTTTGCTGCATAAGCACTGAATTGTATTTATTTCATTGTTTCCCAGTGTTTGATACAAAAAGAATTTATCGACTTTCTTCAGTATTCTTTATTGACGGCCCTCTTCCATCTGTAATATCTGATATATCATTGGACCTTTTTTGACAACATAAAAAAAGAAGAATATAGAAACAAATACATGAGACAGTTTATTTATCTTGGAGTACGAAAATAATCTTTTCTATCACTGCTCAGGAAACTTGATAGGTATAACTGCCTTGTAATAGCTTGATTTGTCATTTACTCGGTGCTCATAAAGCAACATCATACCACCTTCGTTTTCTTTTCCTTATTACTTCCTTCTCTTGCCTCATTTTCTTTAATTCTCCTCTTCATCCTCACACTTGCAGCTTAGTGGTATTCACAAATGCACTGAGGATGTCATATACCATTCTTCACACCCTACGGCCTACACATAGGTGCATAGTAACAATATTGGCTGTATGTATTTGACACTGTAACGACAAACATGATTGCTTTCTTGTGTCAGTAGAAAAATCTTTTTGTGGAGATCCCCAAAGGACAAATAATTACATTATCCTATAGATTGAACTCACTATTTTGACTTCTTTCTCTATTGTAACTCGTATAATATATGCATTTACATTTCTCTGGATCAGTGTGTAGTGGTACATTCATTCCTCTTAATCATATGGACAATTACAAAAAATGAAAAGAAAAATAAAGAATACCGTGTCGCTTATTTGCTAAATTTGCTATTTCAAAAGTACTCTTTGTGGAACTCAAATCGTGTGGATGTCTTGTAAGTCAATTCTTGTGATAGTTTCTTCAATTCCTTTGCCAAGGCAGGCAACCCGCAGTAGAAGACTCCTGTCAATCACATAGAACTGTGTTGTTAACCAATCTATTAAATATCTTCTTCCTTTTAGTTCTTTTTTCCCTCCCCTCTTCTGTTGAAAATGCAATATGTTATCAGGGAAGTGCCCTGTTGGAGGCTTCTTCCTTTTAAATGGTCATTGTCATGAAGTTTGAGTTTTTTTTTTTCCTTTCTGAAGTTTAAAGAACACATTTTCATCTCATTTGTTACACTCTTTAGGTTCCTTTGAAAGACAACTTAAGATTTATAAAGCTGTACTACTTCATCATGCAAACGTATTTTAGAGCTATATTTTCAATCTTCATCTAGTTAAAAAGCATGCCATTCTTATAATTGGTAATGTTGCTGCATCATTATGTTCTGCTTTATGTTTCATGTGTTTGATTGTACATATTTAATTTCTTCCTTCGCCTCTATTATGTGATAATTTCCGCTGGCAGGAGGTTTGGACATATTGTAGAAGTGAGAGGTTAACAAATAGGAATGACACAACACTTCTTAGAACCACATGTGCTTACAGTTTATTAAAGTTTAGGTTGTAGGAATTTCTTACCTACTGTGGAATATGGATGTTTTGAAGCAATTTTGTTGAATACTTCCTTCCAGTTGGGCCTTGCAAAATGTGTCCTTACCTGCAGTAGAGTTAGTTTAATTAGTACTTGGGGTGGAGTATAGTTCACCTCTAGTTTGGTTCTCTCTAATCCGTGTTGTGGTTGAAAACTTCTCATGAAATTAAGTAGCTTTCGAATAATAAAACCTTTTTCTAGCTAGAACATGGCGCTCATTGAGCTAAGCTAAAATTCCTTTCTTCATTATATTTCTTTTCCATTTCTCTTCAAGAAGGCTTGGTTGAGAGTATTGATGGATTATACCTGAGTGCCAGACAGGATGTCAACACCATGTTTTGCATGGTTGAGCGCCTGGACCATGGTGATGAGAGTTGACCTGGCATCACCCTCTTCATAAACACTTGTAAGATAATTGTGCATCTCTATCAGACCCTGTTTCATTTAAATCATCAGAAAAGGTATAGCTGAGTCAATTACTAATATATATCATATCAGAATTCTTGATAAGATGATAAAGGGTGGGGAGGGGTGGGCACTTAAAGATATCCTGTAACAAATCTCTGTACATTACTTTGTGATCCATCTCGGCCACTTCATTCATCACCCCTTTAAACCACTCAAAGGATC
Source organism: Solanum etuberosum (assembly GCA_029582245.1). Taxonomy (NCBI): domain Eukaryota; kingdom Viridiplantae; phylum Streptophyta; class Magnoliopsida; order Solanales; family Solanaceae; genus Solanum; species Solanum etuberosum. The sequence continues at coordinate 7,485 of JAJONR010014330.1, forward strand.
CTGGTTCTCTGGTAACCCAATAAAAATGTGCACTTTTTGTCCTTAGTGATTTCTTTTTTCCAGTTGATGCCATGCTTGAAGAGGCAAGACTTGTCCAGCTGTCATCCGAAGCGCTGGTTTCAGTAGTCGAATCCTAAGGTAGAATCACGGGCAAAGAGATTGTAAGTTGGGGCTTTTAACATTCTACCTGGTTAGTTCCAAATTAACTTGAAGTAAGATTTGTACCAGTTCTTCTGATCTTGAATTGTTCAATAGATCTTTTAGGATACTTATAAAAGGCGTAGCTCCAATACCTAGTCCCACAAGGAGCAAGACATCATAATTTTGATAGTCCTGTGCTGGGGCACCATATGGTCCATCAACAAGCAATCGAGGTAAACTGCGTCATTACAAGCCCTTTAGACTTCTTAATAAGGAAACCTTGATATGTTTGACTGTTTCAAAAATCACACAAAGGAAGTTACCCTCTTTGATCAACATTCCCACGTTCTCTAAACTTAGCCCGCCCTATTTCACATGCTGAACTATCATCCTCTGTGAATACCCGCTTAAGTTCATTGGTCCAATCACCTACCATGCGAATGTGAACACTGACGTAGTCATCTCCTGGTGCTGATGTTATAGAAAATGGATGCCTGGAGAAGCATCAAGATATATGTTAAATATCTGTTGCTCGAGGCATGATTGACTTAAATGCAGAAACACTGCACTTACCATTCAAATGAGGAGATTGTTGGGCACTGTAGGAATATGTATTGTCCACTCTTGTATTTGAAACTATTAGGCTTTGACATGGTAAGGCTAAAGACATCTCCTGGAAGTACAGAAACCTGTAAGGATCAAAGAAAAACTATCTTCATTGGTTTCCTGTTTTGTTCCTTTCCTTTCTCCCTGCTACCATGTTTATCTCAGTATGTTTTATTTGTTTCTTTACTACTGTCTCGGGGGTGGAGGCTGTAGGAACCAGATGCTTATATCATCTCTAGGAATGTAGGAAATGCAATTAAATACTTAGATAAAAGACTACCATAAGTCAATGACTTTATTTATGTTAAGGGAGCCTTGGCATAACTAGTAAAGTTGCCTCCGCGTGACCAGGAGTTCACAAATTCGAGCTGTGGAAACAGCTTTTTGCAGAAATGCAAGGTAAGGATACGTACAGTAGACCCTTGTGGTCTGGCACTTCCCCGGACCCTGGCATAGCGGAGCTTAGTGCACCAGGCTACCCTTTTTTCCCCTCTATCTCTCGACTTTGAGTTTGCTAATGGTAAATTTTCACACTTGACTTAGTTCCATATTGGAAGGTTCTGAAAATTGTTGGGGTGCTGGTGGTTGGAGTGCGAGTATTTGATTGATTTATGTTGGTGCTCGATGGTCATGTTTACGATGTTACACAGTGGACGTATGTCATGGAATAAGAGAAACTCTGCTGCTTAGGGAAGTAGCTGATTGAATATATGGTTTTGTGGTGGTGTTTGGATGGTTTCATCTGTCTCTATATGTGAACCTCAGTGGTGTAGAGGGAGGCTAGAAGCAGGTGTTGATTGTAGCTTATTGGTATGCGGAAAAGGAGTCTAATTTCTCTATAGATGGAAAAGTAGATTGATAAAGCAAGTCACCTTCAAAATTTTTGCTGCGTAGTGTTCTGATCGGCATGTTCTCAAACTCCTCTCTGCTACATAGAGGAGCAACGGCATGGAGATGTACATCCATGTCTGCAATATGGGAAATAAATTGTCAGCATACCCCATGTTTAGTTTATATAAAGCAATTTGGTGTTCTATCTATGCCCTTACTGTTTTCTGCCACCATTGGTGAACCAAGAATACAAATGTTCCATGTACCAGTAGTAGTACATAGACCACTGCTAGAAGGTGATGAGAGTACCAAAATGCATTGAAGCCTGTTAATCGACTGAAAGGAGGTGGTAGCTTCAATACATTTCTCCTGAAGCTGCGTGTTGCTAGTGTGAAGACAATTGCCATCAAAATCACCATAGCAATGCCAGTGACGCCTTCAATACCAGTCAATAGACTTTTGAAAGTGGGCTTCACGTTGTCAAAATCAGAAGCTATCAGTGCAAACTTTTCAGGAGATGAGTTAATCAGACGAGGAAAATCACACGCTAAATGGTTCACTGCATGAAGCAAGATTCCAACTCCAATAGCATATGCAATAATCTGCAGTTGAAACAACATCATTAAGAAAATTCCAGGAAGGTGAACAATATACTCTGTTTGGGTGCAGTTTACCTTGTGAAAATTGATATTATCATCAAAAGGAACGAGGAGCTTGGCCCTAGTAGACCGTAACCAAGTTAAAATGTTTCGACAAACTGGTAGAAGAATAAGTGCCATGTTGAGCTTGAGAGTCTCTGCAGCTCCTTTAGCAGTTGCCAAGCAGTAACCCATAACTTGAAATGCTGCTCTTCGTCTATACTGCAAGAATTTCCAGGTGAAAAGTCCAGCCATAATTATCACCCATAGCAAAAGAATCCAGCCCCTTTGCCAGTTATCTAATACAAGACATTTGAATGCATAGCTTGCTCTCTTTACTAGGTTCTTCGTCTTATTAAGAGTTCCTAAATTTTGACCCCATCCAACACTTGTTGTGCTTAAGGGTCTACTGTAGTTCATGTAATTGTCCCTTTGCAGAAGAAGCGTTTCCAACTGCCATAACTGTAAAGGAAAAGAGAATATATCGAGTCGTTTTGCCAAACCAATAAAAGTACTCACCAATTTTCAGATTGAAATGACTTTTGACAAATATTAGAAGTTTGCGTTTTTTTTTAAAACATAATAGTTACAAAAATATGTCATTCTTTCTTAAAAATATATTCACACTTTTCTTTTGCTATGTATAAATATTTTTGAGATAATATTTAGTGTTAAATTCAATTTTTTTTTTTCTTCTTCAACAACGTTCTTGTGGTCCCCAAAGTCCAAATACAGTGCGAGGATTCCCTATGTTTTGACTTAGACGTGGTCGACTAAAAGAAGTTCGTGCTAAGCACTTATTCAGAATAAAAAAGAAGAAGTTTGTGGGTCCGGAAATGTACAAGTCGTGGTATAGACAAGACAGCTACTAACAGAAACGTATAATTGATTAAATCTAGGTTCGGTAATTTGGTTGTAAATAATCAGATAATTTTTACAGTATTTTATAAATTGCTGTGTAAAAAGATATTTATAATATAATGTCACGTAAACAAGGTAAATATTGATAATTTCTTATGATAAATGGTAATTAAAATTAGTTAGAATACGCGAAAGCTGATTAAAAAAGAAGAAGATAATGTTACCTCAATATAACCAAGACATTCAGGGTCTAATTCCTCCATAATTAAAGAAGCATACTCGGCTGCACGCTCCTTCAACTTGGACAACTTATTTGCCGAAGCACTCAGCATGATTAGCTGTTGGAAGAACAAAATATAAATACCATAACAAATCTTTGAGGGAAAACTATATTATTACTATTAAATAAATATTCCTCCGCCATTAACGTATTTTATTCTATTCCACAATACTATAAAGTAGTATTATTAATAACTAAACACGAAACTAATGCTTTTTCGAATTATTGAAGATGCCCCTCTCTGCCCCTAATGGATTTTGCACAAATAGAATATGGTTTGACTTTAAATTCGAACCTTATTTCAGTTTTATTGATTAGTAGTTAACCCATGATAATCTTACCTCTTGAACTTCATCTCTCGTGATTTTTCCATCTCCGTTGCTATCCGCCCTACATGTAATATCATTATCAAGTAAAATATTAAGACGAGTATATATGAAACAACAAATTATATAGAGTAATATGAGTTTTCTTGTTCTCCAAATTTTAATGAAGCGGTCTAAAGGCAAACCTTCAAAATAAAAAATATATTGGATTTGATATGTTATCTATAAGGCAAGCGAGTCAAAATTCAAGTTTAGCCGCCTCCAAAATCATACACGAGGAGATAAATTAATTTTACGTAAAACAAAGAAGTGGACCAATCATAACTGATTAACATGGTAAAATAGTTTAAGCACACTGATATGTCTTTATCGTGTTATAGTTTATAACTTTAATTCTTATTTCAAATATAGGACAAAAAAAATAAAAGTTGCTTTTCCGTGTTGAGAATTGAGATTAATAATAATGCATGCTTTCGAACAAAGTGGACAAAAAGGAAAGAGAACCCACATGTCAAAGAAAATCTGAAGCCTAGCATCAAAACTTTGGTCAGAAATCTGTAACCAAAAATCATGAAGCTCAATTTTGGTTATCTTTGCCGCTTTTTGACGCCGCCGCCGTATCAACGCATCGAAAACCCCAACTGCAAATTCCTTCGAATCCACCATTCCTGCACATGCACCGTTCAGTATATAAAAAATATTGCATCTCAGTTTAACTAATTTCATGCATGATTTTACAAAATTTTCGTAAAAAATAGATGGCATTCATATGGTTTACATGAATTGAGAACTTTGAATGTACCAATGCATTCACCAAAATCTTCTCTAGCAAGTAATCCGTCTTTGGCCAAAGCATGAAACCGCGCCTCCACTTTTTTCCATAGCACATTTGTGTCAGATTCGCCAGTTGTTTTGCTTATAAATCTCAATCCACCAAGCGCACGCTGAGCCGTTGATTTACTCCTTACTAGTTTCAATTTCGATTTCATCTCCTCTCGTGCAGATAAGGTGTTTGTTGTATGGTGAAGCTGAAAATTATCATCGGAGACTTCCGATGCCGCTGCCGATGTCCGTGACATCACCGACGGCGATCGGATCCACGAGAATTTCCGGCGTAGTTTGGAGGCCGCCGATGCACTACGAGCCAGAAATCCATTGGGCGGTGCTTCCTCTTCTCCTTCTTCACTACCTTCATTAATGTGTGATGGTGTTGGTGCTACGCTACACAAAACAATTGAATTATCATCCAATTCAAGCGTAACTTCCACTAAATCATTATCGTTGTTTCTCCTCAAATCATTGAGAAAAATCGGTAACATTGCTCCTCCGACATACTCCCCGCCGGTATCCAACGTATCCGCCGGCACCGCTATATCCTCCGGTAAGTCAAAATTCCTACTGTAACTGGATCGTTTTGAGCTGCAGCTGCCCAATGATGATGACCTCAGAAATGATTTCAACTGCATTTTCTTTCTTCTGAAAAGATCGACAAGTAAGTAACACCAAAATCTCTCTTATTTCTTGCAATGCAAACTATATATTTCTCAAGAGAAAGAAGAAAAGAAAAAAAGCTTAGATCACACGGTTCGTTCCGGTATGTTGTTAAAACAAACACCTCTCAACCGATCTCTTAACACGATTTCAACGCTTATTGTTGGTTATGCCTCCAGACTCTCTCAATTTCAATTTCACATTGGTTCCATGTAGAAAAAAAAAAAATGATAGAGAGAGAAAGGGAAGAGGAAAGAAGAGAGTAGTTGGGGTTTGTTTGTTCAAGAAAAACTCTATAAAGAATAGCTTCCGACTTAATAAATATAACTAAATTGTACTACTAATATATTATTTATTACTAGTACTAAAAAGAGAACTATTTTATGAGAAATTACTGGTAAACTATCGTTGCACATTCCTAACTTAATACCCACTACGTATCTACCATTTTCTTTATTAAGATATACTTGGTTAATTCTTATTAAGCATTATGGTTTTCTACTAATGATATTGCTATTTTAATTAAGAATTTAAGATGAAAATGTAATTTACGTGGTTGGCTCCTTATTTGAACACGACATGCGAATTTAACCAAGTAGGTGAAACGTTAACTTGGGACAATCTTACCTCATTTGATTACGCCCATAGAATTACACGTCTGTCACAATAAAAATAGATGTTGCTATCTAATATTCCCCGCATCAAATTATCTGTCATATTTTTCTTTATATGCATTTCAAGAAAATGTTGTGTAAATAAATTTTTAATTATTTTATTTATATCTTAAAATATAATATCTCTAAATTTGTTGTTTATTCTATTTACGTGTTATTATTAAGGTATTTATAGTTTTCAATAACAATAACTATTAAGAATAAAATAAAAAGTATTATTAATTTTTTTTTATTTAAAATGATAAATAATTACCTTTAAAAACCACAAGTGACAAATTGCATCTCTTTTCTTTCACCTTACAAATTTCAATTCTTGAATTTACAAATTGATCATAAATTCTTAATTAAATGTCTTATTTTGTTACAGGTTAATTTTTATATAAGGATCTTACCACAAGTAATATAATCTATAATAAATGGTACTTATAATAGTTTGTTACTCTATTGATCAAGTTAAATTTATTCTGTTATTGTGCAAATTATAAAATGGTGAAGCCGCCTAAGGATAATTAGAAGAAGACTTCAGCTGAAACTACGGCATATGTTGCGCCACATGGGGTTGGGGGATGGGAGGAACTTAATTGAATTCTGTATTATACTTATCTTGTAATTGAGCTGGAATAAGAAACTCTACCTAATGCTCCATTATTCATATATATATATATATATAAGTGATGTTTCATATATTTAAGAGGATATTAAATTCGGCATTTTATCTTTATTTAGATGTGTCGATTTTTATCTAAATTCATAAACTATATTCCATAAGTATTTCATCTATTTTAAAATAAGTGTTATGCATCTACCCTTAAGAAAACTATTCATTCCCATAAAAGAAGATATATTTTTACTAACTTATTCTTAATAAATATCTTGAGAAAAATGTAGCTCAATCTTTAGAAGTTTTTTGATTATATAAAATTTTCTTTATTTTAAAAAGATAAAATTGAAAGAATATCACTAATATCTTTCTTTTTTTAACTTATCATGTAGTTTTATTTATTGATGAAAATAACAGTACATATAGTGTCTTCTTATTCAAAATACAATAAAAAAGTAAAAACATCACTTATTTTGAAACAAAGAACACGCTATTTAATCAAGGATAATTCAGTAAAATACTACTTACTATTTTCTAAAAATGAATAGATTTATTAAGAAATGTGTTCAAACTAAAAATGTCACCTTCTTATTATTATTTCCTCCGTCCTATTTTAATTGTCGCTTAAACTTTTTTCTCCTATTAAAAAAATTAATAAATATAAGACATAATTTATTCAGTTATTTTTTTTATTAAAAGTTTTTTCTAGAACTGAGCAATATTGAAAATAATTATTTCTTTTTTATTAAAGAAATAATTGAAAACAATTATTAATCTTAAATTTGAATTTCTAAAGTAACAACTATTTTGAAATAATATTTTTTAGCTAAAAACGATGATTAAAATAAGACGAAAAAAGGAGTAATAATTAAGTAGTTATTTAAGACATTGTTTTTGGTTGAGGGAGAGAAAAGCTGAAAAGGAACAGCCTAACTATAAGTTTGAGAATTTTTAATTAAAGTCAAATTAGTGAAAACATCTCATTTACCGGTTTACTTAGTGACCTTTTCCTCCAACTCTCTTTCTTTCCATGTTCCAAACATTCGTTAATCCCTTTTCCATTTTTTTATATTCTTCAATTTGCTATTTTTAAAATTTTGTTTTTTTGGGGGATTTCTATCTTGATTTAAAATGTTCCTTTGTTTCATGTTTTAATAGAGGGACTGAGATTTCGTACCCATAATATATACCAAAAGTTTGGTTGGTATTAGTTTTACTAATAATTTGTCCGACA
>JAJONR010014331.1:0-12714 GCA_029582245.1 Solanum etuberosum
TGATGATAAGAACCTAACTAAAGATTGAACTTGTCAAATTTCTATTTTGAATTCACCTCTTTTCGAAGATTATTAAATACTAATGGAGAATTTTATACTTTATGCTAGACATTTATATAAAACAAAATACCAATTTATATACTAGGATGAGTGTGGCTTAAACTTCAAAACAAACTAAAGGTAGGTATTTGTTGGTGGAATATTGAGTTTGATCTTCCCCACATTTGAAAATATCAAATAAAGAGACCCCAAAATTTTAAATGAAATACCATCCATAGATATATCACTGGATTCACATTTATATATCTACCTTTATCAACGATGGTGGTAGGAAGTAGTAAGTATTCTTTCATCAATTAAAAGGTCTCGGGTTTGAGTTTTTCTGAGTACGAAGTCGTCTTTATTAGCAAGCATTTACTCTTTAAATGAGACTTTCCGACGCAAATCTAAATTTAATCAGACTTCAATATCAATATTAGACACAAAATCTACTTTTAACTTCTGTGGTCTTTATAAAAATTTTAAAAAAAAGTACACTCCATGGAAGTAAGTTGCCTAACATTTCCCCACACTTAATTTTTATTTTGTTTAGGTCTTTCTTTTTTATTTAATTTTTAAGAAATTTGTGTCATTTATTGTTTACAAATATTTTGACTTTCTCTCAACAGTCCTTTAATCTTTGGTGGACTTAAGTGACTAGATGGAACCTTAGTCAATGTTTCTCTCCCACCCCCCCCCCCTCCCACCCCCCACCCCAACCACCACCACACACAATTTTTTTCTAATTTTATTTATCCAGTCTAATGTGCTATTAACTATTCAACAACTATATAGTGTAGCTTGTGAATTGGCATTTTGTTTGGCAAAGCTAAAAACAACAATAGAGTGGCTCCTTACCTAACATAACCACAAATGGGCCTTACACCCTTCAAGTTTCAAGCTAGATAAGCAACTTTAAATGCCATCTACTTCTCTTCTTCTTTTTTTTATATAATCACTACAATTTGTTATCTATTGTCTCGATTAATTCAGATTTTCACTGTGTAAGGTTTATTTAAAAGAAAAATGTAGTAGTCCTACACCAACGGGTAGATTGACATTTTGTCTCCTTTTATGACTTTAGATAATACATACCTTTATTATGATATCAAAGTCAAACACATGACTCAATTCTTGTTTTTTGACAGTTCCATATTATCTTGTACATGTTCTTGTTGTCAAGCGTATAAAGCACTAGGCATGCATGAAAGTTGAGTTAGGTTCAAATTAAAGTTAATTTTCTTATCAACTCCAGACCAAAAATTTCTCCATATATATGCTCAGAGCTCGAATCTTATACCCATATATGTCATAGTTAAGGGTAAATGAATCCTCCACATCCCAATCACATCCCTTCCTTGATGGTAAATGTCATATTCAATAACATTTATTTTGTGATGTCTTCATTTCTACATCATAAATACAACTAACAAAAAGACAATCAAATATTACAACTAACAATATATGAAATAAATTTGTTTATTTCTCTTTCCTTCCTCCCTCTTCTGTCCCTTTCCTACTTTAGAAACCAAACATAATTAAAGAATGGGTGAAATTATGATATATCAGAATATCTTATGATTCCTTTATGAAAGTATGAGATTTGGAGCAATGTGATCTCTTGTGAACAAATTAAAGTGCTCACTGCATTTATGAAATAATATTTTATACACACACTACTTTACACTTAAATAAATTGTAATATTGCATGTAAAGAACAATTAATAGTATATTTTACTACCTACTATAAGCACAAATCTGACAGAAATGGACAAACCCCCAAAACTTTTTGTAAAAGGAAAAAGAAGTTTGGTCCAGAGATGTGAGATCAATGAGGGACAAAAGGGGCAAAAAGAATTCTAGCTAACCTTATCCAAGAGGATAGGATTGGTTTAATACTATAGGATTTAGGGGTGTGTATTGGTTCAGTTTGATTCGATTTTATGTATTATATTAATTTGATTTAATAATTTTTGATTTTTAAATTTATTAAATCAATAAGATTTTTTTTTATCGGGTCTCGGTTTATTGATCTTTGGTCCTTAACAAATCGATTTTCAATTTAATCAATAAGAAAATGCTCATAAAATAAATATATAACTTCTCCAATAATTTGGCGCGACAAGACAATAATGTAACTTTACATAATGTTTATAAAATAGAAACATTAGTAACTAACATGAAAAAAAAACTATACAATTGCAACACAAATAAAAAAAAACTAGGATAATATTGTGAATTGAAGGCTAAAGAGCAAACGCAGTAACCAATAAGGTATTGATATTAATATTTAATATTTATATAGGGATAAAAAAATAAAATTATAGCCTTAATAAATTATCGATTTATCTAATAACCCAATATTAAAAAAATCAAAAATCAAACAATAACCCAATAATATAACACACAAATACCATTGAAGTATCAAAGTTGTCTTACATTTGTTATTCAATTTTTGTTACCTTTCGATTCATGAAAGTCCCCTACCGTTTTGTCTCATATTTGCCTCTCCTTCTACAAGCTTCTCACCTTAGGTATGATATTTGTCACGGTGGAGGCACGTAAATACAAACAAAATACACTTAGATGTATGTATTTTTGTTATCAGATATACAAAAATAAGGAGAGAGATGATCAAGATAGGAAGGGAGGCGAGCAAAGTTCGTATGCATCTCAGATATATGTGAATCACCCTAGATACATGAGAGAGTGACGAGTGAGATGGGAGAGAGGCGAACAAGATTTGTTATGTATCCTAAAATATATCATGTGAATCCACTTAGTTTATGTATCTAAAACAAATTACATATAATTTTGACCTCATGTGTCCTCGGATACATTTATCTGGATGTATTTGAACGTATTTGGACATACTAAAATCTGATAAAATACATAATATTACAAACAAAAGTGTATCTAAGTAATTAGCTCATAAACTGATAAGATTTATGCAAATTCCCTTAAAAGAAATTTATATCTTATCTTGATAATCGTTTCAACTTTCAATTACTAATTCACAAGTCCACGAGAGTAACCCAAAATACTAGACAAATCTTTGAGTTATATTTGTATAGTTTCATACTGAGATATTGAAGCTTACAGTTTATGTATATCTTAAATATTATTTTTAAAAAGACCTTCGATTCAAGAACAATAAATTAAAATTAGTTATTAAAAAAATGAAAGTACAATTTTAATAAACGGTTATAATTAATTAAGTAGATTCGATTACAATCATGTATATAATTAATAACAAACAAAAAAAGTCTAGTAGTATAAAATCTTGTTATTAGACAAATGAAAGAGTTTACATGCTAAGACAAATTTAGGTGGTGATAATATTTTCTTCTATTTGGAGATATTATTATAAACTTTCTCAAAAAATAAATGTTTCTTAGCCCCACTTCACATTGAAGAACAAAAGCTAGACAAAAAAACACATTTTCCAATCCTTGTCAATAGGACCAAAAAATAATAATATATGCAAATAAATTGTCCTTGCATGTTTTGGAGTAAACCACACCCTAGAACCTTGCACTAAACTAATATTTATTTTTTGTATTAATAGTAAACTTTACCCTTTTAATTTGTCTATTGTAACTTGTACTTGGATCAAATATTCAAATCTAATCCTAAAGTTTGGAATCTTATTCAATTAGTCAACTATTAATTAATAAGATTTAATTAATTGGACCTTTACCAAAAAAAGTCATTGAAATGAAGATACAGCTCAGTAATAAATTAATACAAAATTAGACCTCAACATATCATATACTATACTAATATACTGTATACTATATTATATATACTAATAGAAAGTACAACTACTTGTCTGATTTCATCCAACTTTACAAGATTCTACTACATACATGTAATACAATGCTAATTAACTGGTAAAAAAGTTGCACACAAGTGGAAAGCCGCATTCGAAATTTAAATTTAATGTGATTCTTAACTTTAATTATACTCATAATTAGTTAAAATTATGAGTTCTGATCTAATATTTCTTGATATTTGAGTAGGTTTTCAGGTAGAATATCTATATTCTTTCTCCTAGAAGGGGGCACCATAGATGGTTGAAAGCCCTATATTGTTCGGATTCTGCCACACCCAGAGGCGTATGCAGGAGGGGGTCACCGGGTTCACGTGAACCCATGCTCCCCTCCTAAAATCATATATAGTAGTGTTATATTTTTTTAATTTTTTATTAAATATAAATATGTGAACCCACAATTAAAGTATCATATAATGCGATGATGATTGAGTGCACCTCTCAGTGAGAATAGAAATTTAAATTTTATATCTATCTTGTATTATTTTTCTTTCTAAAATTGATTAAAACCTCTCTAAGTGGTTATTGGTAACATTTTTGGCGTTTTAATTAATTAAGCATTTTAATTTTGGACCTATAATTTTAAATTTTTAACTGTTTTCAATGATACAAAGCTAAATGTCAAACCGATTAGATCCACAATGCTCCATTATAGTGCACCCATCATCCCAAAATCCTGGATGCGCCTCTGGCCACACCACGAGGCGTTGTTTACGATTGTTTGGGAATGTAGTCCAAAACGAACATATGGCATTACAATCAAGGAAGCGGATGAAAATTAAGATTCAAATATTATTTGCATCTATCTAACGCGTTAACATTAGTATTGACTCGCTGAATAGTTAACGTGCATGCAAACTGATCCGAATAACTTCGTTATAATTAGATAAAAAGAGAATTGAGTCACATGGGGAGACTACGCATGATGCGGACACAATGATAACAAAGGAAGTTGGAGTTACTAGAGAATGTGGGAAAGCACAAATGTCAATAGAGTTGGTATAACAATTTTTACAGACTTACTTACAAGTGTGACTTTACTTCTTGCTAAGACTTTTAAGCCACTTGGAAAAATCACGTGATCAACACATGACCTTTTATATTATAAAAAGAGGACCACATTCAATATTATTTAAAGTGGAGGAGATAATATTGACAAACTGAAAAGTTAAAGGTACGGTTCTTGTGTTTTCCGGCGGAGACAAAAAAACACTAGGGTGATTCTTTCTGTTTGTCCTAGTCTTAGTAGACAGAGTTATCTGATATCTATTGCTAGTGAACAGATATCTCGTGAAATTAATCGAAGTGCATGAAAATTGATCCAAACACCACGATCGTCAAAAGTCTTTTTTTTTGGTGGACTTTATTTGCAGTTGAAACATTGATGTGAAATGTCCCTTTGAAGACATTCGATTATTTATTTTTAAAATAAAATAAAATTGATGTGAAGTTCCCAACAAAATGTACTGTGTTGATTTTATATGTATAATGTGGAACCAAACTTTGATGAAGCATATATATATATGCTTTCATCATGACTAATGGTTCAGAAAAAATTGTAACAACAAATAATAAAGTACGTTTAGTTTTTTTTTACTGACAATTACGAAGAAAAATAGAAAGTTTCATATTGTACACTACTTAATTAATATATGATTGATAAGGTACATTATGATATTATTACACCACGACTGATTAACATGTTGCATAGGGTAAAAACTATAGTATGGGACCTTTTACTTGACGAACTACGTGGTAAAAAACTAGTGTATGAACTTCGGGATGACTCGATTGGTTTGGATGATGGTTATTCATACGGATGATTTGAGATCGACCCCGCTTCAATGCCTTCTGAGTTGACTCTGTCGCATAGTGCTTGCCTAATGCCTAGTGCGGTTTATAATTTTCTGTGTGGTTTGTAGGCTATTACACAGTGAGAGGTTTAGCTAGTGCTCACCCTAAAGGCAGAGGCTTTGATATAGATTATAGTGACTGCGGATTATCTTAGGATTTTGAAGGGAAAAAAAACTAGTGTATTGGAATGTTGCAACGAAGAGACTAGATATTAATACATAAATGATATAAGATCAAATTTCTATATAACAATATTATTTGTTCTATTTTTATTTTTATTTTTATTGTAACAAAATGTTATTGTAAAGAACATCTAATATAATCATATAAAATATGGTTATTTAACAAATTATTTGTTTTGTACTATTAGTTATTAGAATTATCTACTTTTTCATACATCAAGAATCATTTAAGTGGTATATATATGACCTTAAATAATTCAGCCTCTATACATGGACCATTTTGGTCATTTTCTCCAAATTAGCATGGTATAAGAGTAATCAGAGATTCTGGAATCTAATTTCACTATCATCCGTTATTAAAAGAAATCATATGTTTGACCAATTAAAAAAAATCAGGCTCGTACCTCACCAATTCCATACCCAATAAATTAAAAAAAATACTTGCTTGTTAATAGTTGAAAGTGTTGCAAGCTATATGATTGGCTTCAAAAAGGGTGTCTATAGTTGTAGTCACAAAAAATAATTTCCGTGGTCAGAAAAAATAGTCTTATGTTCGAGCTTTGAGAATAGAAGATATTATTAAATGATACTTACGTAACACAAATTTACGATCAGAAATTTTTTTATGAAAAAATAAAATAATAAGAGCTAGGTCAAAAGTTCGATAGAAAATCATTTGGTGTGTGGATTAATTCTTGAATAGGCAATGATTGGTCATTTTTATGATCATATATATAAGTTGGTATAGTTGTACCATTTGACAGGTAATAATTCATTTCATTATTAAGTTTTAGCTAAACAAATTATATACGTACTCGCATGTCACAAAAGTATTATTTTCATCTATAATTTTTTATGGTGATAAAATTTAACTATCAACTCAAAAGAATCCAGAGTTAAAATTACTGAATTCAAATGAAACATAAGATAATTTTACACTTTATATATGTCTCCGAACATTGACTACCGCTTATCTATATCACTACAAAAAATATATATTTCATTTAATAAATCACAAAAAAAAAAAAAAAAAACGTTCCCCCCAAAAAAGCATTTTGAAGTATAATGGACCTACATGACTATATTGGTCCAATGATTAAGCAAGTTGTTAGCTAGAACAGGTGAACTTTTCTTATTTGAAAATAGAATACGCGCCAAAGTTTTATTTTATTTTATTAATTTATGTAGTTTTCAATGAAGTCACGAGAGTATTTATTTATGACGTTATGCATTTTTTCGTGACTTTATTAATTATCATTTGGTAACTTCTCTTTCAAGGTAAGAATAATTCCTTCTTTTTTTTTAATAACATAAAAAAAAAGTAAGTGGACAATACTTCTTTTCTTTTGTGTTTTTTTAAAGGAGGGAAATTAGAGGAATTTTAGAAAGCACGTTAGTATAGGTTTTAATTATCTAATGTAGTGATAATTTTAATAATTACATATTTTGTCTGAGTTTGCCTTTAATACATGATATTTGACGCACCTGACGAATGTATATCTCTCTCGTCCCTCTCCTTTTATGTATACATGTTTCACAATGTATTTGTGTATTCAGTATCAATTTCATCTAGTGTATTCAATATCAAATATCTTAATCGAGCGAGAGAGAATTGAGAGAGGAAGGATAGAGGCGAGCGAGGAAAGGATTTGTGAAAGTGGCATCAAGATATGTAAAAAATTTAAACTACTGTGTGGTTGAGTAGTTATACTAATAAGAATGTTTGCTTAGTTATGTAATTTTTTCAAATTAAAAGGGAGGAAGTTAAGGTTGAGCTAAATTTAAGGGTTATTATGAATCATAATTATTATTATTATTATTTGTTTTTATACTTATTGAGTAGACATATTTATAAGGAAGGATTTTCTGTTACTTTTTTAATTGTCTTCCTTAATTTGGCTAACTACAGTAAAAAAAATAAAAAATTCTTACTTTTATTCCAATTATTAATAACTTGATAACAAATATAGGATGATAATGATAACATTAATTAAACATTATATATACCTTTATTGACAATAATGTTATGTCAGGAAAAAGAAAAAAAAAAGACCAGATTCTTGGCACGCAAAACACATATATAAGGGGAAAAAATGTGTCTTTAGATACTATTACAATTCAATATATAGTTCTTTTCTTGATGTTGAAAAATTGTTTTTTGAAATTATCATGGGAGTACTAATATTGATAAAATGAGCTCATATTTTTTTAATTCACCCATATTTTAATGAGTTGGAAATTTTTTCTCAAGTAGATAAAATTCGGAATTCAATTCATATTTGACCTTGAGAATATGGGTAAATATGATTTTTAAAAATAAAAACTGAGGGAGACAACTAGAGGGGGAGCGTTGTTTTACGAAAGGGTTTTTCAATTTCCTTCATGTTTGATCGACTTAGGTTATCGACCTAATTTAGAACACCTACGTGCTGGTGAACGAAAACCACCTCGACCGGATCAGAGTAAACAACAATGTCGAATCAGGCCGCCTTTTGCACCTCTGACCCCTAGCCCCTCGATCTACCACCTCATCATGCGAGCCACCCCCACCTTCTGCTCAGGCCCACACCTTCTCCCTTAACCCAACATTCACTCCTCGCATCCGATGTCCTAACCTTTACCTTCTCCTAGCCCCCAGTCCGAACCCTCAACTCTTTGCTCAGGTTAACCTCTCACCTAACCCTCATCGACGCTCAAGCCTTCGATCCTGACCGGACTTCTGATTTCGACCTCAACCCTAACCTGAATTTGAAACTCTTCTTTTGATCTCAAAGTGAAATCCCAATTCAAGACCCAACTCTAAAATCAACACAGACCCTGAAAAGGGTCAAAATCTCGACCTGAGAATAGACTCGCAATCCTAACTCAAGACTCGATCCTAACCTCGAGCCTAATTCAGGACCCGAATTCTCACTCTGATCCAAAAATCAACTCTGAAACTGACCTAAGAGTGGAATCATGACTTCAACCTCAGCCCCAACTTGAAACTTAGACCCACTCCCGACTTTAATCCAAGACCTAACCCTAGACCCTATCCTAATTCGAAAATCGAATCTCAGCCTCGAGGTCGGTTCCTAGGGTCGGGGTCAGGTGAATTTTTGTTGAATTGTACTTTAACGTCGAATATAATGAATGTATACAATAATGTGAAATATTCTTGCAAATCATTATAAGATTATTGAAGTTCTCCCCGGATATTGAACTCTAAAGTAGAATATCATTTGCTCATAAAAATATGGGTTAATCGATATTTTAACTACTTGTTTTGTCAATCAATTCACTTTTATCCATGTAAACTATAGGCGGGCTAAATTGTTATCCATTTTATGTTAAATCGTTTTCAACTCATTCATATTTGACCCAATCTGTAGATTTGCCACCCCTCCTTGGGATTGATATCACTATTACAAGTTACAACACCTTGATGGCTTTCAATTGCTTTATTTTGATAAGTTTTAAAAGTTATATACGTGATAAACATTGATTATGACTTTAGAGTTATTAAACAAGTTACCCCCCCACCCCCCACAAAAAAAAAAAACCAGGTATTTTTGAGAAGTGGGAACACCCTAAAACTGGAATACAGTAAGACCGCACTAAATTAATTTAGGTGAGACCGTATAATATTATTATTTTGTAGATGCTTATTCAATAGATAAATTAATATTTATTAATTTGAAGAGTGTGTTGAGATTCAATAAAGGTTAATTTTGATTACATCAAAATAACTGTATCTTACTTATTTTGTATCATATTTATAGAATTCATATAAAAAAAATCATTATACATAAAGTACAATGTATGTGTATGATTCATTGTAATATTTTTTTTTGTTAAATAATTCATTGTAAAATAAGTTCAAGAATTCAATGATTTAGTGTAAAAATAAATTTATTATACATAATGTTCCTTGTTTCATAATAATCAAATATTATTCATTGTATCTATACTAAAAACATTCAATGTATGATGGTGAGAAAATAAACTATACGAACAAAATAGGAAATTTCTTGAAAGCATACCAAAAATGGCTTCTCATTTAAAAGGTGTCATAAATCAACAATAACAGATCAAATATGTAAAGCATTATGTGAGTACAAAAGAGATCATTTTCATTATACATAATGATCATTGTTTCTTAATAATCAAATATTATTCATTGTATTTTTACTAAAAACATTTGATGTATGATGATGAGAGAAAAATCATATAAACAACATAGGAAATTTCTTGAAACCATGTCCAAAAATGGAGTCGCATTTATAACGTGTCACAAAATCAACAATAACAGACCAATTATGTAAAGCATTATACGAGTACAAAAGAGATCATTTCACATGCACTCAAAAAGATTTGCAGTCTTGACAACACCAAATTTTTTGGATACAATAAGAAAAGTTAGAGATGAGTTTCAACTATATTTAAATTTTAATAAAAAATAAAATACAAAAGAAATATATTTAGTAAAATTTCACAATAAAATTTAAAAAGAATAAAATATATATAAATTTTACTTTTACATGTATCTATAAAATAAGAGTCTGTTTCTGATAAACCTTACCGGACATTTTGCATATTATAATTAAGTGGAATATTTAGGACTTTGCATTGTTGAGACAAGACTTTATGAACCCAAAATAGTCATTTTTCTTTAGTAGCATTAGGCGAATTATGGCATTGTAATAAGTGCAATAAAGACTCATTAAAATTGGGAATTATGTATTTAATCAACTAATTAAAGCAATATAAAAAATTATATTTTTCTGCCCTCTCACTATAATTATTGGTATAAAACTAACAGCAAAAATAGCCCGCAAAAGCGCATAACTGAAATTTAAAACTCTATCCCTTCATATAATTTTTAGGCACCAAAATAGAAACTGATTTTATTTATATATATTTCTAACAATCTTTGACTCATTCCTAATATGTTAAACTTCAACATATGAATCCCCAATTATCACATACTTCATTTAAACTATCCCTCGAGGAGAACATGTTTTATAAGCAAATAACTGGCATTAAAAGATATACAATAGGATTGTCGCGCGATTCTTGTTTTCTCTACCCCAAACAACAATAACGACATATTACACTTCAATTTCTAATTAATATTAAAATTGACGGTATAAATTCTCATTTATCATATACTCTAAATTTCAACTAAACTACACCACGAGAACAACACTAATGTTTTATAAGCGAATAACTGGCATTAAAAGACATACAATAAGATTCTCGCGCATGATTCTTGCTTTTCCTACCCCAATCAACAACAACAACAAATAATAATAATTACGCTTCAATCTCTAATTATATATTGAAATTGATTATATGAATTCTCATTTATCGTATACTCCAAATTCCAATTAACCACCCCACGAGAACCACACTAATGTTTCATAAGCAAATAGCTGACATTGAAAGATATTCTCGTGGGATTTATGTTTTTCCTACTCCAGACAACAACAACAAAAATAATAATAATTACGCTTCAATCATTAATTATATTAAAATTGACCATATGAATTCTAATTTATCGTATACTCCAAATTCCAACTATACCCCTCGAAAACCACACTAATGTTTCATAAGCAAATAGCTGGCATTGAAAGATATTCTCGTGGGATTTATGTTTTTCCCACTCCAGACAACAACAAAAATAATAATAATCACGCTTCAATCCTTAATTATATTAAAGTTGACTATGAATTCTAATTTATCGTATACTTCAAATTTCAACTATACCCCTCGAAAACCACACTAATGTTTCATAAGCAAATAGCTGGCATTGAAATATATTCTCGTGGGATTCATGTTTTCCTACTCCAGACAACAACAACAAAAATAACAATTACTACGCTTCAATCCTTAATCTTATTAAAATTGACTATATGAATACTAATTTGTCGTATACTCCAAATTCCAACTATAGCCCTCGAGAACAACACTAATGTATCATAAGCAAATAACTGGCTTTATAGAATATCCACTTATATTCTCACATGATTTTACTTTTCCTATTACATATCACGACAATAACAAATAAATAATAATAATTACAATTCAATTCCAAATATATCAAAATTAACTATATAAATTCTCACTTATCATATACTCCGAGTAACCCCATCCTAGACTTACGAGGACCACATGAGGGGGAAAAAAAGAATAGAGAAGTGGGAGAGTCATAAGTATTTTTACAAAGTAAAAAAGTAAAGGGGGAGATTTGGTCAATAAATTTCTATTTGTACGTTACCTTTTGGTCTTTTTTTTTTTTCCTCTTCCTCTTTTATATTTATTGTTTTTTGTACTCTGTTTATTGTTTTCACCCAATTCATCCAATTACTACATAGCTGTGGTGGCATCTTCTTTGGTTGTGGGGTTTTTTCTTGGGGTGGTGGTGGGGGCAGATGTCACCATTCTTTTATCAGCACGAGAAAATCCCACCTTTCTTTATCACCATTCTTCCCGCTCCTTATTGAATTTCGTCTGTTTCTTTATCTGAGAGGGAAACTGTGTGTATCCTCTGTGTGTGAGAGTGTGTATAGAGAGAGAAAGACAAAGGGTCCATAGAAAAGTCAGATAGATGTCTAAAAAAGAAGGGGAAGATGAGAAAGTGAGTTTAGAGAGTGAAAATGTAGAGGTAAAGAGTGAAGAGGTAGAAGTAGAAGGTAGAAAGAGTGAGGTGAATGTAAAAGGGGAAGAAGGGGGAGGAGGAGGAGGAGTTGTGGTGGTAATGGATACTCCAGAGAGGAACAAGAGCCAGATCGCAACACCCATTTCCAAATTCGAGGTATGTTTACT
>JAJONR010014332.1:0-15546 GCA_029582245.1 Solanum etuberosum
GTAATGTTGAGGAAAAGGTTCCATAGCTGAGTGGTGAACTTGCAATGTAAAAATAGATGCTTATTGGTTTCCCCTGTTATGTTGCAAAGAAAACACCTGGGAACTAGTTACACCTTTCTTTTGTAAGACTTCTTGAGTAAGACAAGCTCTCATAATCACTAACCAAGTAAAACCTTTCACTTTGGCGGGCATGGCACTCTTCCAGAAGTACCTCCAAGGATATTGTGTTCCCCTAGTCATCTCATGTAGTCCGCTGTTATATGCACTTTTGACTGAGAAAACCCCATCCGTACTGAGTTTCCACAGGACCCTGTCTGTAGCTGTTGGGGTAACAGAAGTTCCACCTAATGTTCCCAGCAGAGCTGCCACCCTCTCTATTTCCCAATCATTAAGCATTCTCCTAAATGATATGTTCCATCCCTGCTCTGTCCAACAATCACACACACTATCTTCAGGATTCTCACAAATGAGGAACAGATCTGGAAAAAGATCCTTGAGAGGTTTGATTAACCCATCCATCCTAACAAAATTTTGTTTTGTTTCCATCCCCCGCTTTGAGATATAAATTTGCTTCCATCTGTGGCCAAAGATTTCTGATTGTTCTCCACACACCCACACCATAAGGTTCAGAAACATTCTCTGTACACCAGGGGTTTAATTCACCGTACTTCACTACTATAACCTCCTTCCATAGAGCTCTGTCCTCACCAGTGTATCTCCACAGCCACTTCATCAGTAGACTCTCATTTTGCAACCTCAGATTTCTGATTCCCAGACCACCTCTTTCTTTGCTGAGAAGCAGAGTCTTCCAGTTTACTAGACAATAACCTTTCCCTTCTTTATTTCTATGCCACAGAAAGTTCCTCCTTAGCCTGTCTAACTTTTCCACAACTTTTGCTGGGATTGGAAATAAAGACATCACATAGGTGGGTAAGGAATCTAGAACAGAATTTATTAAGACCAGTCTTCCACCTAAAGATAAATACTGAGCTTTCCACCTAGTTAATTTCCTTTCAGTCTTTTCTAAGATACCATCCCAGATGTCCAGTGCCTTGTGATTGCTACCCAGAGGCATGCCCAAGTAAGTGGTAGGCATTTGATCAACTCTACATCCCAAAATATTTGCCAAGTTTTGAATCTGCTGGACTTCATTAACAGGAAACAGACTGCTTTTTCCCCAATTTACTCTCAACCCTGATACAGCTTCAAACAAAACCAGAATCACTCTAATGTAGCTAATTTGTTCAACTACTGGCTCACAGAAAATGAGGGTTTCATCTACATATAGCAAATGACAGATTTCCTTCTCCTCCCCCACTCTTCCTCCAACTTGGAATCCTCTAATCCACCTGTTTTGTGATGCAATCCTCATCATGCTATCAAAACCTTTCATTGCTAGAATGAAAAGGAAAGGCGAAAGTGGATCACCCTGTCTCAACCCTCTTTCTAATGTAAAAAAACCCACAGGTTCTCCATTTACTAGAACAGAGAACCTGACTGTTTTGATACAAAATTCAATCCACTTCACCCATTTACTACCAAATCCCATCTGTTGGAGAGTATTCAAAAGGAATGTCCAATTAACATGATCATACGCTTTCTGTATATCCAACTTACACATTATACCAGGTGTTCCTCCTTTCGTTCTTGAATCAATGCATTCACTGGCTATGAGTGTTGCATCCATGATTTGCCTCCCTTTAATAAAAGCCATTTGGTGCTTGTTGATCAATTTACTTACAACCTTTTTCAGCCTTTCAGCCAATAATCTGGCAATAATTTTGTATACTCCTCCTACCAAGCTAATTGGTCGGAAATCTTTCAACTTTGAGGCTCCTGGTTTCTTAGGAATCAAGGCAATGAAAGTTGCATTAAAACTTTTCTCAAAAGTTTGCTTGGAATGGAAAACCTTAATGGTGTTAATGATGTCTTCCTTCAGAATACCCCAGAATGTCTGAAAGAATACCATAGGATAACCATCTGGACCTGGTGCCTTCTCCATAGCACACTGTTAAAGGCATTCCATTATCTCTTCTTCCTCAAAAGGCCTCTGAAGCCATATTTGTTCTTCCTCAGTAATCCTTGATACATCATGAAGTCTCAAACCAGTCCTCCATTGCTCAGTCTCCTTATAAAGGCCTTCATAAAATTTCTGCACTGCATTCTTAATAGAATCAGGATCCTTGATGGTAGCTCCATCCACCTCCAACTGTTCCAAGGAATTGAACCTCTTGTGAGAAGTTGCAATTCTATGGATATTTTATTAAGAAAGAATATAAATCCAACCAATCTCTAATGCCGAACTATATTGGCACCATACGCTTTGAATTTCTTTGCTCTCCTATCTTTATTAGTGCTTAAATGTCTTTAATTAGTTACCAGCTTGTATTACTTGAACAGAGAGAGGGAAGTAAGAAATAAAACATTTTAAAGAGAAAGAGAAAGAGGAAGTATAGTTTCACCGGTACATGTTGCAATACAAAATGGTTTATCTCCACACGACAAAATAAGTGAATACAAAATAAAGATCCATCATAAATTAAAACATAAAACCTATTGCCTTTGAATTTAGGGACGAAAAAATTTTCACAAGAATTTAGCTTTTCATTATTTTTAATATCAGAATATTAAAATGGATTATTCTTAAGTTTAATAAGGTTAATCATTACTGAGCGAAGCGCGGGCAATTTATCTAGTTCAAGAATAAAATTGAATGGAATCTTTTAACTGTATGATAATGATTAAAGATGACTTAAGAAATGCACAAGGATTTCTATCCTAGATGAATTTTGTCCAGACTATGTTAAGAGATCTCTAGATTACATTATAATCTTTTAATGTTATGGCATACATACGCCAAATGGAAGAGGCAACTCTTCTCTTAAAAACAAAAATGGCATTTCAACTTACCCGCCTGTAGTAGCTGTTGCAGGTTGACCACTAGCATCATTTCTCTTAACTTCAGCTAATACAGCATTGATATTATCATCCTCGAAAGCAAAATATACAGGATACTGGAACATAATTTCGAAAGGTTGAAAATTTACTATTTTGTTATAGACGATAAAAAATGAAACAATTCAAGATGAAGGATATGCACATAAACTGGAACTCTCATTCAAACAACAGAAGTAAGGCAATTTCAGTACCCTCATTAAGCAAAGATAAAACTATCTCAAGGGAAAAAGAGACTAGTACTAATTTTTATCTTTCCTTGGAGAGGTATCACCACTGAATTTAAACATACTCATAGCTCACAATGTCAAATAGTAACTAAAATAGCTCAAGTTGCTCTTCATCACTCTGGGGAAGGACGAACCAATTTGCAAATAATCAAAAGGTTGGACTCAAGGGCTGCCACTTTACAAAAAATGTTTATTGTTTAATCTCATCATTAGCCAGCAAAGGGAACTTCAAAAGCAATTTCCAAAAGATAAACAAAAAAAAAACATTTCCCTCCATTCAGCTCTGAAACAGTCTGCAGATATCCATGCTCCTCCTTGATTGAACTCTTTTTCCTTCTTTAGAAGCTAACATAATCAATCTTTCAGCATTCTCTTCTACCAATTAAGGAATCACAGTAATGACTCATTAGTTTAGATTATATATATTGTCATATTATTCGACAAAAAGTGATTGTAGGGAACAAATTGTCATTTAAGAATAATGACCTCTATGGCACTAATAGTTGGTTACAAGTTCATGAGATCGAGTTTTGCATGCAGTAACCAAACATCAAGTACGACTAAACAAATTATTAATAAAAAACTATAATTAATTCAAGTAAGATCATCCAGCCCAACAAGCACTAGACAAATTAAACTCATGTAACATGATGAATGATGTGCTCATGCATAATATGCATAGTAACAGAAAGATAATCCAAAAGAACAAAACAGCATGGAGGATTAATTTCACTCACAGGGATATTGGAATGTGTAAGCAGCCATTCCAACTCGACCAATTTGTTCCTCAAGCTGTCAATATCCTCATCAGCACCAAATGTGCTGCCTGTGTTTTCTGGTCTAAATTTTGGGGGGAGTAAAAGCAGCAAACCCCCTAATAGCTTTTTCTGTTCAATATATTCTGCAATAAGAGCCAACAGGGAGGGAAAGCCCATCAGAAGACAATCTAACCGCATATTGCATGAGGAACAGAGAGTCGGCCTTTAACATGATCATCACAAGCAAGGTTAGTGATGTCTCAAGCAAGGAGCAAACTAGAAAAGTAATAAAATCGTAAATATGGAAACACCACCTTCCTAACCAAGACGTGGACTTTCCACTTATGCTCCCTTTGGTGACACAAACCACCAACCAAATTGTTTGAAGTGGAGGGTATCCTTATCACTATGCTATCCCTCTGTTGTCAATAGTGACATAATCTATAGTCTGACCATATTTCTTACCTACTAGTGGATAGTTCCATTACCTTCCCGAAAAACATAATCAGTAATAGATGGCACATCACTGAATTGATTACAGAATCTGCATGAGCATAGACTACAAAATTCAAAGAGAAAAAAATTTCTTGACTAACATTTGAAACTTCACAAGATTCCCTAGGGATTATTCCGTAGGCTGCTACATTCCATTGCATAGAAGCTGACTCGATAAATTGAGTTGAGCATTTAGCCTTTCAGTTATAATTCCAAGGGAATTTATTCAAATGTTCTCCTATAGGTTGCTGTGTGCACGTGCATATGCATAGTTAACAATCAGAAAATCATAATTTTTTTATCAAGTATAACGCAAAATCATAATAGAAAAAGACAAACAACAACACCCAGTGCTATCAAAAGCAAAAAAGCTCTATGATCCGGTGGGGCTTCAAGCGCAAATAAAGCGTGGGCTTTAATGAAAAAAGGCTCAAAGGGGAAAAAATATAAATTTATATGGTTAGTCCAAGACTAATAATTATAAGCACGAATGACAAATATATGACAAAGACATTTCAGAAAGAAAAAAAAATAGGATATAGTGAAAACTAAAATATCAATTGTTTAGTATCTCTTCTTTAGAAGAAGCTAATTGGCAAAGAAAAGCATGTCTTAGAACCTTAACGATGATACTGAAGAGATTAAGCGAGGCAAAGCGCTTAACACATTTTGAACCTCGCTTTAGGGCTTAAACGCGCTTTAAGCGGCCTTTGACAACACTAACATCAGATTTTTTTAGTCAAAGAATCCATTTCTTAGGACTTCACTTGCTGGTTGATACCAGCGTTATCAAAGGCGCGCTTAAGCCATGAAGCGAGGCTCAAAACGTGTTGAGCGCTTTGCCTCGCTTAATGTGCACTTCAGTGTCGTCATCAAGACTCTAAGACATACTTTTCCTTTGCCAATGAACCTCTACCGAAGAGACGACACTAAACAAGTGATATTCCACTTTATCGTAATTACTTTTAAATTTCTTTGTTCATGTATTTGTCATTCATGCTTATATATTATTAGTCTTGGACTAAACTCATATATTTATATTTTTTTCCCTTTACGCCTTTTCTCATTAAAGTCCACACATTTTTGCGCTTTGCGCTTAAAGCCCCAACAGACCTTAGAGCTTTTTTTGTTTTTTTACTTTTGATAACACTGGTTGATACTCCAACTTTCATCGCCAATAAGTGTAACAACTTCAATTGTTGGTTGCTACACCAACTTCATCGCCCATAAGTGTAACAACAAACTAATCTTTATACCCAACGAGACTGTATCACCTAATTATTTTGTATCGCCTAATTATTTTTTATCAAGTGAGTCTGGGTCACCTAGTTAAAAAAGAAAGCAAGAAGTCCAAGATAAAAATGAAAATTCAGAAGAAGTAAACTAAACCACATTTTCAACAAGAGTTAGTTTCCTATTCGCACCTAATGCAAGTAGAATAACAAACCTAGCTTTAACCCCAATTATTTAGTTTCCCTAGTTGAAAAAATAAATATCCCTGACGATATGAAATTCCAAAACAGTATGGCATCGTAAGCATTGTTGTCAAAGGCGTGCTTAAGTCCTGAAGCAAGGCTCAAAACGTGTTGAGCGCTTCGCCTCTATTTATGTGCGCTTTAGTGTCGTCATCAAGGTTCTAAGGCATACTTTTCCTTGCCAATGAGTCTCTTCTGAAGAGGTGACACTAAATAATTTATATTTCACTTTATCATAAAAAAAAATCCATTTTCTTTGGTCATATATTTGTCATTCATATTTATAATTATTAGTCTTGGACTAAACATATATATTTATATTTTTTTTCTCCCTTTGAACCTTTTTTCATTAAAACCCGCACTTTATTTAAACTTTGCACTTAAAACCCCAATGGACCTCAGGGTTTTTTTGCACTTTTCTCCTTTGATAACACTGATCATAAGTACAAAGTTTTTAAAAGGAATAAGCGAAATGGAATTTGAAGCAAAACATTAGAGATCAAGCACTAAAATAAACAAATGCCAATCATACATGAATTTAGTATAATAATAATCAAATTGCAATTAGATAAACTAATGTCAGCATTCAATATATAATAATGTCAATATTCCAACTCGTCAAAGTTGATATTCAAAGAACCACTGCTTTTTCTGTTCGATAACTTTGTGATATATTATTTGAAAGTGCATGGCTTTATCAATGATAACCCCTTGCTTGGATTGCTTAAGCGCTTTAAGAGACAAAGCAATGACTTCTAATTACACTCTGTAAGTTTTGTTTTTTTCCCTTAAAAGTCACTTACAGAGTGTGGGATTAGGCATGACTCCTACCTCGTATATTAATAATCAATAACAAAACACATGAGGTATGAAATGTCTATCCTCTTCCTTTTAAGGCAAATCGAAACTCTCTTAGTGTAAGTAATAAACTAACCTTTAATCCAATGACTCAGTATTTCCTAGTTGAAAAAATATTTAACACTTCAAAGCAGTATACGAAGTCCTACTAGACCTAACATAAGCAGCACAACAACTAAACTTTAA
This sequence comes from Solanum etuberosum, assembly GCA_029582245.1. Taxonomy (NCBI): domain Eukaryota; kingdom Viridiplantae; phylum Streptophyta; class Magnoliopsida; order Solanales; family Solanaceae; genus Solanum; species Solanum etuberosum. The sequence goes on from JAJONR010014332.1 coordinate 6,958, forward strand.
TCCTTATAACTATGGTGTTTGGATCAACTTGTGCGAACCTCCACTAGCCCCAACTTATTTTTGGCACCAAATCTAAAAAAACAAATCTTTTGATGAAAATGAAATTCAGAATCAGTAAATGATAACCACATCACTCTCTAAAATCTAACACATCTTCACCTGAACCAAACATAATAATAGCAACAACTAAGCTTTAATTCGAGCTAGTTTACATATCAGGAAATGAAGTTTTTGAGCAGTAATTTGAGCCGAACCTGTAATGAGAGTAAGGTTCAATTCACGAACTGGAAGAATGAGAACCGTACGGGAAAGATCAGAACTAGAACCAGAACCAAAAAACGATGAGCCGGCGTGATGATTAAGAGTAGCGAGCCGAGAACCGAAAGGTACGCCGGAGATATCATATTGAACAAGCCGGTAAACATCAACGGCGGTAACGGCGTCGGAAAGTTCAACACAGGCGATAAGTGCGATGATTAAAGCGATGATAGGGTAGTACATTGGGTCTAATACTGCCGATTTTTTTCTAAGAGAATTCGCCATTGATGAATTGATAGAGTTGTTAGGGTTTTGCAGAAATATAAATGTTGGATTTGAATCTGAAAAATGAGATTGATGAATTTTTTTTCACCAATTTGATTGATGAATTGATTTAGAAAATATATGTTAAAATAATGTTTTGACAGTTTGTATACTATTAAAGTAGTGAAGTTGAAGGTGAAAATGATGAAGATATGGAGTATTAAATATTTTGGTGAGGTATAAATAAAATTATTAAATATACTTTGAAGTAAAAAATTTGCATTCATGTTTTCGAATTAATTAAAGTTTGATTTATTGAGACATAATTAATATTTTATTAGTTATGTTAAATTTGAATTTGATAATTAATGTAAAAATAGAAAAGTATATAAATAAAATGAGAAAGTATTGTGAAAATTAAAGTTGATTTTTTGGAGGTACAAAAAATATCTTAGATATTTAGTAGCACTTTCTAGAATTTTGTAGAGTAATATTTTTGATATTTGTACTTCAGAAAAATCTAGATAGTCTAAAATATTAGATACTTGAAGGAGATATTTGTAGAAAATGTTAGAATAGTCTAAATTGTTATTGTTAGTATCTAGAATCATCGGGACAACTCTAAAAAGTCTTACTTGATGATTTTAGAAATAGATTAATTAAGTGAACACTGAGACTTAAAAAGAATTTCAAAATTTATATTTATTAATGAATTAATAGTTGTCTATGTATTTTTAATAATAGTGATCTATTGAGTGTTCTGTCACAATTTAAGCATCATATTTAAACCGTGACTATTTGTAAGAAGTTTTCAAATGATAAGCAATTTTACCGCTATTTGAGTTGGGATACTTTTTTTTTCTTTCCTCATCCGGTGTTTGGAGCCCACGTTAGAGCTCCGATTAAATTTGGATCATGCTCTGCAGGGTCCAGTCGGGGGGTGACACTCCTAACGGGATTTTCTCCATACCCAAGGCTCAAATTGAGACCTCTGATTAAGGGTGAAGCACTACAACCCATGTTGGTGGGATACTTTCTTTTAAATATTATGTCAATTAATTTTGAATTTGTTAGTACTTATTATCAATATATAAATAGTCCCAAAAATAGCTATTTATAAATTTTTCCTTGATTATTTTGCTTTGGGCCCAATTAGCCCAAAACGACCTCAATTCATTCTAGTGTATCCCAACCATTAATGGGTCTTTCATAGAAATGCTCCCCTTTCCTATTTGTCATAGTGATGGTATATCGAAATAGAAATCTAAATAGCCTTAAAAGAGGATAATTGTAACACCCCAAAAATTTCTAAACTAAGATTTGAATCATTCTTCATTTGTGTATAAGGTCGTATCAGGTGATTCTTAAATTATTCTTAGGTGTTAAGATCAATTATTTAGTATGAGAATGGTTTTGGATATGAATTAAGGTCACTAAAATCCTCTAGCACAATATTAAGTTGAAAGTTTCCTTACCAATTAAGCTTTGATATAAGATTCTACTTAGGTCAACTTCAAACGGTCATATCTCTCAGCAAATAATGATTTAGATGGCTCATGACCTATCAAATTGAAGGTTTATGAGTCCTCTTTCTTACGCCACCAAACTTGTCTCATTTCGAGTTTGGAGTAAAAATTTATCCCGTTTTAATGAAGCTCTATCAGGTAGTCAAAGTTCTACAGATAACAACTATGACCGGTGGAATGTTCCACGAACCATAGAGCCATCCGTGAAGGCTTGCAGTAATTTTTTTTCAACAACCTCCTGCACGCGTTCCAGAGTTATTTTGGTACTTTCTCAAGCTTTTAACCCTATTTTAAGTCATTTTTGAGTGTTTTAACTGAGTATATCATTCAAGTAACTAATTTTTCTCTCATAATCATCAATCTAAACATTCAAGTCTCCAAAATTTCTATCAAAACTCACTTAGGGTTCCTCTTCTCTATCAAGAACCCTAAAACTTCCATGTCAGAAATTCAAGATACAAAGAGAAACTTTCCATCCAAGGTTTTCCCAAGTTCTTCCACTCTAAGAACTTCATAAAAGAGTTTTTTTCTCTCATGATCAAGCCCCAAGATTTCCAAGATCAAAGATTTCCTCCAAGAAAGTCAATGTTCTTCCTTAAGCTCTTCTTCAAGAACTTTCTTTTTCCAGGTATATAAGGCTACTCATAGAGATGAGTTGAGTTCGTTCTCACGTCCTACATCTACTTTCTATTAGTAAAGAATAATCTATGATTACATCCTTAGTTTTGATAATTCTTGAGATGAGTTCCGTTGTTGAGTTTTGAATTCTATTTCTGATTATTGAGTTGCTATACCTTGCATTGAGATTCTTGAGTTGATTGTTCATGACTATTTTTCAGCATGAACTCTATTGTTGAGTTATTATTGAGAATCGTTTTAGCCAAACTTTTCTGTCTTAAATTGATTTTGAGAAAGTAAAGACGTGTTTTGAGTAGAGTTTAAAGAATATTTTGAGTAAAGTATGAGGGGACAAATTGATTCCCAAATATGACATTTTTAAATTGAGAAAGAGAACCTTGATTTTCATAAATAGTTAGAAGAGTTTTCAGAGTCACCTCTTTTAAGAGGATATTTTGAGCAATTACCTCAATTGAGAAAGAGTATGTTTTATACATTTGAGCATGAGTATATATTTATTGGGAGTAGTATTGAGCACCGATATGAGGATGAGTTCAGACAACTCACGTTCATCATAAATCATGTACCCAACATGGGTAAAGGATCATACTTTTTAGACGACTCCTAACTGATTTTGGGCAGAGCTTTATTGGATCCACTTAGTTGAGATGTTTATACGACAGGTCTGGCAGCGTGGGCGAGATGTTGTATCATCACGATGCTCATATTGATGATTATCGGTTAGAGAATCTCTCAAATAAAGTTAAAAGTGTATTTTTATTATATCACTTAATATGTTGAGTTCAGAGATGAGTAAGTATTTTGTAAAGTTTAAATGATTTCACTCTTTTATTTCTTTACATTCAGTAGAGTATATATTTATATCTATTGTAGTCCTTTCATTCAGTCATTTCGGTTCGGCTATATTACATACTCGTACATTCAATGTACTGATGTCATTTGACATGCATCTTTTTATGATGCAGATTCAAGTAATTAGGATCTTCAACATGAGTTTTATTGAGATCATTTCATTCGCTCGTCAGCTTTTGAGTGAGGCCTCTTTGCTTCAGTGGACTCCAGTTTTTGTGAGTTGTTAGTAGTAGCTTTTTGAGGTCTTGTGGGTCTTGTCCCGACACTCATCTTTATACGGTAGAGGCTCCATAGATAGACAGTTTTGGAGAATCTTTCAGTTTCAGATGTTTTATTTAAAACTTATGTTTTCTACTCAGTATATTCAGAGAGTTTTGAGATTTAGTAAACTGTTGATTAAGCATTTCTTTTCAGTTTGATGTTTGTGTATTCTTGAGTTAGTCTTCCGCTTATAGTCAACTAGGATCAGGATTCGCTTGGAGACTAACAATGATTCTCGAGTGCCGACCACTTCTAAGGTGTATGCTCGGATCGTGATAATAATATTATCCAAGATGCTCCAAGCTGGAAATTACTTAATGATCCGTTTTTATTTGCAAGAAGAGAACTTACATTGGTTAACCCTGTTCAACTGCTTCCTCAAGTTCTCACATGCCTCTGATCTTTTGACAAATTTGAGCTATTTCTTAAGATTAGACTGTATAACTAGCTAAGTATACTAATTTAGATAGGTAGCTTGTAAATAAAAAAAGGATAGTTTAGCTTGTGTTAAAGCCTTTTCCATAAAGTGTACTATATGAGTAATCCCATTTAGCTAATTCATGCACATATTCAGATTTTATGTTAGTGGTGCTTAATAAATAATAAAGTATTAATAAACCACTAGTCCTTTGTCACAATAATTACAGATCTAAATTATATATTAATGTTACTTTTAACTTTTTATTTATCATAAAGGAAAATTTCTTCTTGACTATTTATCCTAGAAGTACTAATTTTTTTTTCCATGTGATTTATTTTTAAAAAAAATGTTTTTTGCTATTTTCCTCCTGTCAGAGGCTTCTTAAAATCACAGGTTAATTACCAAATCAAGATTAAAAAAATTAATTGGGTTAATTGGAAATTATACCTTAATTGCTATGCAAAATTACAGATTTCTGCTTTGTTTTTTAGATATGCCCACACATTAATTTTACAATTAAAAATATATCTATCAAAAATAGTTCGTAGAATATCTATTTAGCATTATTGGCACATCATATTGAATCTCACTTCCTGCCGTTTGTAGGTTCGATTCCCACATTGTAATTTTCTCTGTCATTTTTTTTAAAGTAGAACATAAACCAAAACATGTAAATTGATTATATTTTTTGTGATAATGTAATTATCTTCTACTTGCTTACATGTTATCATCTGCTATGTTTCGATATATATATCAGGTTCATATGGAGCATGCTCCACCTCACTCAGGTTTGGAGCGTGATACCGATCTCTTTTACATATATAGAAGTGAATCTAGGATTTTTTGAATTATATTACAATGACCTCAAATGTTAGTAATTATGTCCTAAATTTAATTAATGTATACATTTTGTATATTTATTAATACAAAATAATAAATATAAGATCTAGACAAAGACTATCGAGTTTTGTCGAACTCTTATACGTCTAATGAGTTAATATCTCAAAAGGTCACTCAACTTTGAAAATATATGTAATAAAGTCATTAAACTTTGTTTTATATCAATAAAATCACTCAACTTAAACCTTTGTATCAATAAAATCACTCAACTTAGACTTTTATATCAATAAAATCACTCATTAAATTAGTTATTAAGAAAAATCTAACATGACAAATATTTTTATGTCATGTAAACAAGGACCCACAAGGAAATAATTTTTTTTTAAAAACTCATTAAGGAATTATTTTTAGGAACAAATTTAATTAGTGAAACAAATAATATGACATTATTGTATATTTAATACTTATCAGGTATCATAATGAGTTTTTTCCTGCCAAATAATTTATGATATTATTTATATTGTAAAATAGATAAAAAAATTAATTAGTGTTAGTTTACTGCCCTAGCACATTCAAATTGATCTAACATACAGGACATTATATCATTAAAAAAAAACTCTCTTTTTTTTAATCATAATATCATTAAAAATCATTCCAATCGATCGACATACTGGACATTCAAAATCTCTTTCTCTTCTTTTTAATCATAATATCATATTGAAAAAAATATTCAAATTGATTGATATATCGGACGATCTCATAATATATCGTAAGTTTTAGATACATAATATTTATTTTAGTAATTAAGTTTGTTGGTAAAAACTTTTTCACGGGTTTCTTTAATTTTATTTATTTATAGGGTTCATGTTTATATGACATAAAAAGATAATTTGTTTTGTCATGTCAATTTTTTTAATGATAAATTTAGATGAGTGATTTTATTGATACAAATGCCTAAGTTGAGTGATTTTATTGATATAAAACAAAGTTTAATGACTTTGCTACATATATTTTCAAAGTTGAGTGACCTTTTGAAATATTAACTCTACATCTAATCCTTTCTTCATCGTACCATTGTTAGCACACGTATAAAAATCTTTATTATAGAATGTGTAATTTGATTGTATATCACCACTGATAAACACCGAAAGGATTCTAAATTGCAGAATCAATAGGTTTTATATGTAAATGATTTTGTACCTACGACTCAAAATTTTCTTGTCAAGTTACATGAAACAGAATTTTGAAAGTTCACAGAAATATTATTGCTAATTGACAAGATTGAAAAGTAAAAATATTTCGATAAAAAATATTCTTCAATAATATCATCACGACTCTCGAAATAATGTGAAATAGCAATTATCAAACCATATTCCACTACGAAAGATTTATGCAGACAACTGCCTCGCACGACCAGAAAGAAAGGCACATAATCTTTACATACCATGATTTTATTTATATTTATAATAAAACATATAAAAAAATAAAAAGAAAATGTCATCCACCAAACCTAAGATCATTAATTAATTGGATACTCAATCATTTGGCATAGAATTTAATTGTCAAATTAGATATGGGTGCAACTCCGTTTGTGGCAACCTATAATATGGAGAACCGAATTTTTATAAAAAAAATTGAAAGCTCAGATAGTTAATTAATTGAGTCGATAAGGTTTGTATAATTAGACTTTACTCTTCTTTTTTAATTTGACTCAAACAGTTCAATTTAAATAAATGAGTTATTTGTTTTGATATTGGATAAACATAATAAAGATTTTTTTTTAGGTTTGGTTGGTAAATTTAGTGATAGGAGCCTATTTAATTTGGGTGGAAGAGCACTTGTTGAATTAAATATTATTTGATTACGTTGCTAAGTGTTACAATCTAAATGCTAAAGAATATTTGACTTCATATTTGTTCGGATGGATATACACTTTTAAATGTTCTTGACTCTCGCATGTATACATCCGTAAGTAATTTAGTTATAGGATTCTATCTAATTTGGGTGGAAAAGCACTTGTTGGATGAAATATTATCCTACTGCTAAATGTTACAACGTAAATGCAAAAGAAAATTAACTTCTTATTTGCTCGGATAAATGTTCACTTTAAAGTGTTTTTTACTTGCACATATTGTATATATTCACCCACAAGTAATTTAGCTACAGAAGTCTATCAAATTTAGGTGGAAAAACACTTGTTAGATGAAATGTTATCCCATTACTAAGTGTTATAATCTAAATGCTAAATAAATTGACTTCTTATTTGTTCGGATAAAGTGTTTTTTGAATCGTATATTTACATACGTAAGTAATTTAATGCAACAACAAAAAATTCCTTGAAAGGAATGAGAATGAAAAAATGATTCCTTTCAATATTAAAATACAAAAATAACTAGGAAGCAATCATTCAATTATACCACCATAGGAAAGTGGGATCATCATCATTAGTGATCAAACAAATTATCCAACAAATTGATCCACCTAACACACATCAAAGTTGAAAAATGAATAAATATGGTCAGTAATAAAATATACCACCAAGTTGTAATTTATTAAAATATATATATATCAAAACATGAATATAACTATTATTTTCGTTTCTAGAACATGAACTAATGGTATTAAAATGGATGATTTATACACATGTTCCCTTTTAAGCTATTATTTAGATAATAATGGTTTATTTGTAAAGGTCTTGAAGGAAAATTATTAGCCACTCTGGCTTAAATGTTAGTTCATATTTTTACCTTAACCTTACACAAATAAGGAAAATTTTTAGTAGTCTAATTGATTAATTATCTGAACTTTTAGTTTAATGTTAGTTCATATTTTTACATTAACCTTACACAAATAAGGAAATTTTTTAGTAGTCTAATTGATTAATTATCTGAACTTTTAGTTTAATGTTAGTTCATATTTTTACCTTAACCTTACACAAATAAGGAAAATTTTTAGTAGTCTAATTGATTAATTATCTGAACTTTTAGTTTAATGTTAGTTCATATTTTTACCTTAACCTTACACAAATAAGGAAATTTTTTAGTAGTCTAATTGATTAATTATCTGAACTTTTAGTTTAATGTTAGTTCATATTTTTACCTTAACCTTACACAAATAAGGAAAATTTTTAGTAGTCTAATTGATTAATTATCTGAACTTTTAGTTTAATGTTAGTTCATATTTTTACCTTAACCTTACACAAATAAGGAAATTTTTTAGTAGTCTAATTGATTAATTATCTGAACTTTTAGTTTAATGTTAGTTCATATTTTTACCTTAACCTTACACAAATAAGGAAAATTTTTAGTAGTCTAATTGATTAATTATCTGAACTTTTAGTTTAATGTTAGTTCATATTTTTACCTTAACCTTACACAAATAAGGAAATTTTTTAGTAGTCTAATTGATTAATTATCTGAACTTTTAGTTTAATGTTAGTTCATATTTTTACCTTAACCTTACACAAATAAGGAAAATTTTTAGTAGTCTAATTGATTAATTATCTGAACTTTTAGTTTAATGTTAGTT
>JAJONR010014333.1:0-12638 GCA_029582245.1 Solanum etuberosum
ATATACACACACTATTAATAAGAGCGAATATGATGAGCTTCCCGTTTCAAGAAATTGACAGAAAAGTCCTACAACTTTGTACAACTTTCTGAAAACACGGGCCCACTTAAGTTTAACTTAGTTGTATTTCTTTTGATTTCTTATTATCATATGGTTGCTTTGGCGACTGATATCTACTACTGTCCAACAATACTTATTTAATATTGACTTTGCACATTTTTAAAGAAATTATAAATAGAAGATTAATTTTACTATATCACCCTTTAATTATAATAAATACAATGTCTCGAAAAATATAATAGAGAAATGACTATAATTAATGATAAGGGGTAAATTAGGAATTAAGTGTAAAATTACCCATTGATTTCATAAAGTGGACAAGTATTGTTGGACATTTCAAAATAGTATAGTGGACAACTATTATTGGACGGAAGAAGTAGAATTAAATCTTTCTTTCAATACTTTTCTCGCATTAATTTCTCTCAGCATTCAATTAGTGGATCTTTAATTAGAGTACTTTTTACTTAATAATACACATAATGAGCAATAAGAGGAAGCTTTTGTTGGTATGTTCTTTTAAGGGTACGTTGCTAAACCATCAACAGTGAAAGGTAGCTCTACCGATAATTGTGAAGAAAGCATATTAATGGATCTTCGAAAATCAAAAAGAGGTAATTAAACCTAAAATATTATAAAGAAATCTAAAAAATTTGGTTGAAGCTCAAAATCTATTAGTGTCACATAATTAGGATAGAGGAAATAACATATATTATTTGAAATAATATAAAAAGTACTACAAATCACAATAATTAACAACTTCAAAATTTGAAGGACATATAAAAAAATTGATTGACTTTCAAAATTCTACCCATGTCGCATAGTTTGGGATAGAAAAAGTAACATATATTATTTGAAAATGACGTAAAATGTATGATAACTCATACTAATTAAATAACTTCAAAATCTAAAAGACATATACAAAATTTGCTTGGCTTTCGAAATTCTATCAATGTCACATAAATTGGGACAAAGAGAGTAACATATATTACTAAAAATTACTTAAGTATTATAATCACAATAATTAACAACTTAAATTTTAAAGGACATATAAAAAATTTGTTTGACTCTTAAATTTTTATTAATGTCACATAAATTAAAATAAAGAAATAACATATGTTGGGCTACTGTATATAGTATGCATGTATAAGAAATTTTTGATGATTTTAGTTCTAAAAGATGGGAACTGCATTTAGTCAACATTCCTTTAACCTCCTTTGGAAGTAACTGAAAGGTGGGATATTCATGTGAATTTTGAGTAGCTCAAGTCCAAATTAGCGAGATAATCTTCAACTATATTTCCTTCCTTGTAGCATTGGTGTAGATTTAACGGTTAAGATGATGTCCACAATGCTCGAAGGTGATGCATTCAAATAAAAGCTTTGAATCACTTTTCATAATCCGATACATTTTAATCTTTAATGCTAAAGACTCCACCAAGTAGTTAGTAATATTGGCCAAAGACCGATATCAAATGCCCTCTCTTGCTACATATCCTCTATCACTTGGTCCTAGATTGTCTTTAGAGCACCATTTGTGTTAAGTTAGACAAAATAATTTTCGGACTGCTTGGGGGAAAAAATAAAGTCAAATTTTCACTTTTGGAAGACTTTATATATTCAAAATCATCCGATAAGATACAAACAACATTCCTACAATAATATTTAGGGACAAATTAGAAAGGTCCTCCACACTCCAGTGGTCTATGACAATTATGTTTAAAAAATTTAATTGTTTGATTTTTTCATATACCAAGACAAATGAAAAATTCTCAAACCTAAATAAATACAACCAGTTAATCATAAGTTACATAATTTTAAAAAAATAACATTAGTGCAAATAATATAAAAGATCAAGCTTACCTGTTAACCTTTGTCATAGGAACTGCTTACTCTGATAAACTTTCTCTGCAAATTTGAGTAAAATAGATACAAGGAACTATCTTTTCTTCCTTCGACTCATCAAGAGGAATCTATTTTCTTGGTATATCATCTCTTAATAGCATTCCGATTACCTTATTTATTAATTTAAACGATGTTTAATGTTTAAAGACATAAGAGTTCATGAAATCAACTATATTTCAAGTTACTCCTTATTGGTAACAAAGCATTTAAAGTCCTACACAATCACTTTAATTTGAAACTTTAATATAGTAGAAACAGACAATCAAATTGAAATTAAAACAAAAATAAAGCAAAAGCAAACAAGAGTTTTGTCTGAAGTCTTGAATCATAAGTAATAGAAATTTTCTACAGCTAAACTTCAGAATGTGTTGCAGCTACTAGACTAGTACCAAAAGGATAAAGAGTACCATCTAGTTCTATAAAATTCATATGCTTTATCATCAAATGTTTCAAAAAAAAAGAGATCAAATAAATGAAGAAATGAAATTTTAGGCACTCATTCTTTCAAGAAATTAAAACTTATCTAAATCAACCTATAGCAACTTGAATATTCAATCTAAGTCTTAATCTACACTTTTTTATGACTCCTAAATTATTGAGTTTCAAAATAACAACTTGAATTAGCATATGATTATAACAAAGTAAAAGAAATGGGCTAGTGCATTCTATATGTTTCCACTTCATAGGATAAAATAAAGCCACAATTTTTTTATATATATCAAGACAAAAGAAAGTGAATCCTTGACCTGATGCTTGTTCCTTACATCAGAAAAAATGCAAATAGAGAAAACATACTTAACAAAATCTAATGCACTTGATAATTAACGACATCAATTTAATAATTCAAGTAATCAACTATATATACATATTTTTAAAAATGAAAATTATACAAACATCAGGAAATGAAGAATGAACCAAAGGAAAAATTAAAAACAGAAACCTTTCCCTTCAACAAGAACATAGCGTTATCAGACAGGAAAAAAATAATCAGGTTATGTTATGCTTTAAATATAACTTATTATTCAAATACTTAAAATATATAGCATCTCAATAAAACACAATGTTCAGATCTTTCTATTGTTTTTCTTTTTGCAATCTTCAAGAGTTAAAAAGACAAAAAATCACATATAAAAGGTTCAGAAAATAACATTAAAGTCATGTCTTGTTATTAACCCGTGATAATAAGATAGTCAATTTTTTATCGAATGGTCATGTTACATGCATTTGCATCGTTTAACCATTTTGATGAGATGAAAAATTCATTAATCATGTCACCAAAGACTTTATATGAATCATTCTTCTAAGCACATACCTAAAATTGTAGATAATAACTTTCAAGTGATCTCCATGAATAACATTTCATCTTTTTCCATTATAGTCAAGTGACTAACTTGTACATGCTATATGTTCAAAACACAGACAACATTAAAGTGTTATACACAATTTTATATTAATAAAGAAATATCAAAATATCTCTGTTATATTGTGTTGTCATTTCTCAAATATGTTTTCTCGATTAAAGTAACGAAAGAGAAAAAAGGATAATCACCCATAAGCTTTTAAGAAATACATACGTCACTGAACTTACAAAAACTTTGAAATCAATAAGTCAAACTTTCCCTTTGATGAATTCGACCTAGGTATATGTTTTGACAATGACAAAATAAGTTTCTGAGTTAAACGCTGTTGGAAAACTATATGCACAACAGAAGCATACCAAAAACATATTACTTACATGAGTAATAGATAACCAACACATTTATGCTAGAACACATACAATCATGCTAGAACACATAAGCTTTCTGAAATTTAATTCAAGAATTACCTCTTGAAGCGTGAGTAGATTTTAAGAGAATCCACAAGTTAGACAGACCTTCTGTAATGACCGGTTGGTCATTTTCAGTTTTTTCATAAAAAATACCATTTTTCTCCTCCCGATATTGACCCCGAATTGTTTCTTGTTTGAGTTTTGAAGTTGGTTTGGACTTTGGGTAAATGTTGAGATTTTGATAAGTTTTGAGTTTTCAATTCTAAGTTGTTAAGAAATTAATTTTCAGAGTCTTTTGGAATTTCGAGTGCTGGACTAGAATTTTATCGATTCCATTAGTTTTGGAATGTGGAATCTAATCTGTGAGAGCTGTGGGTTTCAGATTCAGAGTCGATTTGAGGTCTTAAGTTGTGAAATTATGGAATTTTAGCATTTTAGTTGACTTTGGTCAACATTTAGGATTTGGATGCTCGAATCGGAATTCCGAGAGTTCCGTTGGATTTGAGGGATGATTTTAGGCCTAGGAGTGGTCTTGGTTGATTTTTGTGAGGTCCCGAGCTTGTTTTGGCCTTTTTAGGCGTTGAATTAGCTTCTTATGGTTTTCATGGATGACGGGCAAAGAAAACCTCAGATTCATATTTTGATAGTTTCATTCAGTCCGGAACATCAAGTATAATTGATTTGTATATGTGGTTTGTATGTACGGGATTCTGAACGAACCCAAAGGGTCCTTTCGATGTTTTGAATTGTGGCTGTGTTTTCTGGTGCAGCAGGCCTCACTTTTGTGAAGGTCCTGTCACTTAAGCAACCTCCGTTTAAGCGAAGGGCCTATTACCTTTGCAAATGAGGATTCGCTTTTGTGACGCCCGCAATTTTAGCGGTATTCGCTTAAGGGAAACCCCGGTCACTTTGTGACATCGGATAGGGTTTTGGCCTGCCATTTCGGAGTTTAAGCCCTATTTTACCATTTTTTAGTTTTGGAAGCTTTGGGGTGGCGATTTAGACCTGATGTTTGAGTAAAATCTTTTGGGTAACGATTCTTAACTCTAAATCTTCATTTACCCATTGTTATTTATGAATTTATGTGTTCAAATCAAGCTTTGAAATGAGAAATTTGGGATTATCTTCAAGATCCCAAGAAATTAGTAGAATGATGATTTTGAAGTGATTTTGATCCCTTTTTTGAAATGGTCTTCTCTAATGAGTTCCTAAAGCCTTGATAACATTTTCAAGTATTAAATTTCGGATTCAAATCTTATTTTTGGAATGAGTTTTGTGTTAATTGACCCACTTTTCAAGAGAATTGATGTAGGCATTGTTGTTCCCGGATAGTGATGGTGAATACTTGATTATTATAGATTATGTGGCTTTGGAAGTTATTCGGAAGGGAAAGACTCAACTCTTGGAGTGATTAATTGATTTGAGCCCTTTACTAGCGGAGGAGCTTCCATCTCATGAGACCTCTTCTAAGAAACCCGCTCTCTACTAACGGAGGAGCTTCCATCTCATTGTCAATATCCACTCGGTACTAAGAATAATTCCCATTGAGTTCATATTAAGTCTCGACTTAAATTGATAATTATGGAAGAATGTCTTGACAGTCAATCCAACATAACTCATACTAAAGCTCCTAGATTCAATAGGTGAGACTAGTCTTCCAACCTTAGAATCACTACATGTGACAAACCTTTCACATCATATCATCTTCATACATAAGTGTGTACATGAGGATAACTTCCAACAACACAAAAACTAAATCATAGTCATATTCACTTTACTCTCAAAGTGTTCATAAAGCATATACTTACATCTCATAATCATGCATAATTCATATACTTTGCCCTTCAACGACCATAGCTCATATTCCATCAACACATCTAGAATCACTACATTAGACATGGATGATAACATAATTCAAGTAGTTCTATTACTACATGCATAATTCTATCATATTCTACTTGCATCAATCAATACCCACACTTTAAGATCCAAATTGGAAAAATAGGGGAATTCATGGATTCTTGGGGAATTCATCTTAAAAAAGTAAATAATCATCAATTAGATCATAATATAAAGCAATTAAATCATTAGAATCGTTTTTGAAGTGAATCCATGGCTTTGAGTAAAACCCTAGCTTCTTTTTTTGGGAAATTACAAGTTTTGGAATTGAGTTTGAAGGGACTCCATTAATGAAAACTATCTATGGATGAAGGACTACCATACCTTGATGACGAATTCCCACGAAATTAAGTAGAAAAGATGGATCCTTCAACGCTAGATTCACCTTTCTTCTTCTTCTTCTTTCTTAGAGTTCTAGAGAGAATATTTTGGAGAGGGTTTTGGTTTTGATTTGGGGATTTAGAAATTATGATTTAGATGAGTTAGTTTAGGTGTCTAAAATACTTATATAGTTGGTTAAAAATAGGCTAAAACGACATCACTTAATAATTAATTTAAAAGGAAAACCCCAAAACGCCCCTAAGTCTAACTGCCAAAAGGCAGTTTCCAGGCCCCATCCACGCCCACCACTGACGGACCGTGGGAGGACCTATGGCCCATGCTGGTGAACCGTGGTAGGGGTTCTGGGGCTTGTTTCCTGGGGCCTCAACCAATAGCCATGACCCACGAGGCGTGGGTCCACCTACTGGCCGTGGTTCCCCCTCGTGGGTAGACTGCCCATGCACCTTTTTTGTTCAACATTTGAAGGATCCCCCTCAAGGACCTATGGTTGGTCCTTGGGGGGGTCGTACCTTGACAAATTAACCCAAAAACCTATATATTGAGTACCAGGAGTTATTTACGAATCTAACCCTTACGTTAGGCTCTAGTTTAGTCTACTAATTTTCCGAAATGTTACAGTCAATGGGGGTCGGGACGCAACAACAACAACAGTGGAAGTAGCAGCTGCAGTAGAACAAGAAGGAACAAAAGCAGAAGTGACAGGGGTACCTGAAGGCTCACCAGCCTGAGTAGGAGGGGTTGTGTCTGTCTGCAATATCTCTACATCAACCACCAGGGTAGTGTCCACCGGTGCAGCTCTCCTCCTCTCGGCCTCATCTCTGGTTTACTCAGCCTCGATCCTCCGGATGTCAGTAGAGGAAGTGAGAGTCACTTCTACATCCGTCTTCTCCACCAATGGCACTCGGGCACGCCGGCACAGCTCCGTGATCAACATCGGGAACGAGTGTGAGGTTTGACTCTGCTTGGTCCTCATGGATATCTCCTGCTTGATAATCAATCCGAGATTTAGTCTATCCCGATCAATGATGCACCCCAACAAAGCAGCCTTCGGATGCCGCAATATCGACTCATTCTGTGAAGGCATCAAGGTACTGCTAATAAACCCTAACCAATATCGGGTAGCCATGTTCAAGTCCTTCTTCTCTTTCAGAACTCCCGGCTCGATCCATGGCGGTGTGATGTGGGAGATAAGAGGAGCCAACCACCCCTTCAAATCATCTAGAGTCTTCTTTTGAATCTGATCGACCAACACATGGATAACATTGGTAGTGCACCCCAACACCTCATTGATGTCGGTGATACTGCATTTAACTATTCTTCCCCGCACCACTACATGATTCACCGGTGCAAACGAGCTTGCCTTCTTCTTCCCTTTAGGCACCAACTTTTCATACTCAGCATAAAACTCACGAACCTAAAAAGGAATGTAGGATCCCCGGGGCCTGGTAAAAATCTCAAACTCTTGGAACTTTATAGTGTTCCACACTTCCGGGTACCTTTCCACCACACCATCTGTAGACAGCCGCTTCTCTTCCAGAATGGTCCTCAGCCCGGCAGTCTTCAGTCTGTTCAGTGATCGAGGTGGGGGTGCCTGAACCAGGGGCTGTAGAGGTACCTGCTCAACTTCTTGTGCTGGAGGTGGAAGAGGTGTAGGGGTCACCGGGATCCTGGCCGGATCATGAAGTTCTTTAGAGCGCAGCTCCGCTCTCCTCCTCTATATGGTCTGGTCATCCTCCGGCTCAGATACGGAGACTGGTGATCTAGACCCCGAGTTTCCTTCACCTTCAGACTCTGAGGTGGTGAGGTGGGTGTCGTAGATACCCATACTGTCGGAGCTAACCTCCGCTGGGCTTGGCTCAACAGGCCCCTTTCCTTTGCCTTTCCCCTGTTGGAGGAAGCTTTGCCTGTGTAGTTCGGGAGGGCACAACACCCTCGTTGATTACTATCCCCCATGCTCTCTTTCGAGGTGGTTGATTTCTTCCGGGCACCTTTGGTCTGGACATACCTGCAAAACAACATAGAATAAATCAATACGTTAGAAATAGTTCAAAAATATTAAAGTATAAAAACTGTATGAAAACTCACCGAGTAGTTTGGCGAGTCGCCGAACCCATTCGGTGAACCAAATCGGGCTCGCCGAATGTTCCAGAATAGAATTGTTCAGAATCAATACAAGTCGGTGATGTCCAGGGCCTTTCGGTGATTCACCGACACCATTCGGCAAACTAAAGGTAGCTCGCCGAATGTTACAGAATATTTTCTAAAATTTGGGGCTTAGAAAGGGTGATCTAACAGACATTCGGCGAGTCGCCGAGTGAACTCGATGAGCTCAGGCGTATTGGCAAATGTTACAGAAACATTTCATCAAACTTTGAGAACAAAAAGGCGATCCAGGAGTCACTTGGCGAACCACCGAACCATTCGACGAGCTTGATTAAGCTCGCTGAAAGGTCCTTTGTGCCAGATTTTGACCCCGACCTCCAATTTCCAACCGCAGCCCACGATAATGAAATTAAACACCTATTCTATGCAATTAAGCCTAGATCCATACAACTAATTACTTCGGGGTACTCAGACTTCCTTTGTTTTGGCCAAAATTGACCAATCAACGTCTTTTGCCCTTAAGAATGACGTCACCCGCTCTATCATTGGGCAAAATCAATCGATCAGTACAATTTGGGTTACTTAGACTTCACCCACAACAGACCCAACACATAAATAATGCAAACCCATGATTTCAATCATAGTGCAAAAATCAACAATTATGGGCTAAGTATGAACATAAACACGATATGAAAATGGCCCACACTAACAAAAATCAATCAATCAATCAAGATTACACACTTAATTCAACAATAATACGAGCATGCATCGAAAACTCCTAAAATTAAGCCGAGTTCGGGACACCAGCCTCGAAAGTAGACAGATAAATGCTAGGCTAGCGAGCACGGATGAAAAAATGCAAAATCCCACCGAGTAGTTGATCCCCACACAGAAATAACAAACAACAATGATCTAAACTATGATTGTGAGAGTGCAAAGGTCGGAAAATGAGAAAAGAAGGAAGTTTTTGAATTTAAAACGGTTTTGGCCCTTTTGACCCTTTAGTTTGCCCGCCAGTCGGCGAGGTCCACTTATATCGCCGACCCAGTCGGTGATGCACCGAATGGTACTTTGTCCGCCGAATCTTACAGAAACTCAAGCCATTTAGTTGGTCAAAATGACAGCCCGGATCGGTCACGCCAACCTGTTCGGCGAGTCGCCGACCGGTACCTAGGCTCGCCTAATTGCCTCTTTTCCAAAATTTCGAATTTTCAACCTGCACATCTAACACCCGTTATTCAAACAACATCAATAAAAACTAAAATCTTGGGTTGCCTTCCAAGAAGTGCCTTATTTAACGTCGTGGCACGATGAAGACATGCTTTCAAACTTCATTATTTGGGTTGACCATGGTATCACTCGGTAAACCTCCTTTTGTTCTTGGATTTAAATGAGTTGAGATTTGACCCATTTGCGCGTCCAGTTGCTTAATCGATACCGAATGTGAGGTTCTGTTTGGTTCAGAGATGAGATGTCATCTTTCATTTTCTTTAGCTTTTTGTCCGATCCTTCCACTTTGTTGAGAAAGCGTGCAAGCATATCTTCAGTGCGGAAATTTTTAGGATTATCCTTTTGCTCCTTTGGCTTTTGACGCTCATGGGGAGGTACATATCTCTCTTTTTCACCGTTCCGCTCTCTCCAATTTTTACCACGGTCACGCCATTCCCTATCTCGGTCTCTCCAACCATCATCACGATCCCTATTCCAGCCTTGGTTCCCACCCGGCCTTGGATAGTTCGGGCGGAAACCTCCTTCTTTATTTGATAAGAAGTGAAATTCCTCATGGTACCTAACTTCAAATTGTGATTTATCGGGATTCACTCCATTAACTCCAATCGCATGCACAACCTTAGAACCACTACCCATGACATGTTTTGACAATAGGTCCATTTGGGTCATCATCTTGGCCATGTTTGCATCCCATTTTTGGTCCTTTTCAATTTGTTCCTTTGGCAACTTGAAGTTCAAAGGAGTCACTTGATCCTCTCTAGTGTACCAAGCACAGTTGATCTTTGTCATTTCATCGAGGAGCGTAGATGCTATTTCAAATGGTTGTTACATGATTCCTCCTCGAACAAGCTGGTCACCCACACCCTAGTTGACTGAATCTAGAATCCGGTAGAAATATTGTAGCAACACATTTTTCGGGAGTCCATGAGTTGGACATTGGAGTAGCAACTTCTGAAACCTCAGCCATGTCTCATGAATCGGTTCACCATCCACTCTCTTAAAGTTCTAAATATTATCTCTCAAAGTCACCATCTTCGAGGGAAGGAAAAACCTTACATAAAACGCATCTGTGAGCTCTTCCCAAGAAGTGATTGAATCCCTTGGTAACTCAGCCAACCACTTCATTTTCTCCCCCATTAGGGAAAAGGGAAACACGCGAAGTCGGAACGACTCTTGAGTAATGTTCTTGAAGGAAAATAGCCCACAGACATCCATAAAGTTTCAGATGTTGTAATGAGGATCCTTAGTAGCTAAACCTCCAAATAGACCCTTCATTTGCAATAGCTGCAACGTAGTACTAGTCACATGAAACACTGCATTGCCAACAATCGAAGGCAATTGAATAGCACCCGCACTTTCCAACTGATCTTCATTGACATCGTGCAAGTTACCGATATCATTATTATACCCAAGTTTAGATAGCATTGCTCCCGTTAACACTCATTTCTTCACCTGTTCAAGAGCAACCAACAACACACAAAAATAAGTTGATTCAACTCCAACACGATCAGTTCAAAACTAAACTTCACTAAAAGAATTCTAAACACCACTCCCCGGCATCGGCGTCATTTTTTTTATAACACTCAACTGCACTTCATCCGATTCTAATTGTAGGCGGTCGCAATCAAGTATAAACCCAATGAAGAGTTGGGGCCAATCCCACAAGGAGTGATACGGTAAAAAATTTAATTACGAAGTGAAATGAGTGTTCTAATCGATTATAGGAGTAGACATTTTCGAAACAATTAAAGTAAATAGCAGGGGTTTGAAAATTAATGTCAATTGAGGGGATTAGAGTGATCAATTAACAGCTACGAACACACGGGGGTAATCAAGCATAAAGGGATCCTTTGGGATGTGATCAATTGAACACCAATTTCGCTATATGGGTGATTAATATTTACTAAATGTCGTTGAATCTTAGTGGGTAGGCTAGGCTTTATGTAACACCCGTATGCTAGAACTACCAAAAATGCAGATTTCAGAAGTTGCAGGTGCAACCCACGGACCGTAGGGTGACCCAGGTCCATCCTGGTGGTCCGTGGTTCACCACTTGTAACCCCTCCCCAGACTCAGCCCAAAAATTTCTCTAAGGCATGATCCATGGCTGGACCTACGGACCGTAGGTCAGGCCACAGACCGTGGTCCTGGTCCGTGGATCGAGGCCCCAAAACTTAGTCCCAGAACCCCATCGATGGTTGACCAGCACAGACCGTGGGTCAGTTCCGTCGGTGGTCCGGTCAGTTTTTAAGTCAGGGGTCGTTTGGTCTTTTCCCTATGCGTTGGACCCCTAAACTATGTCGTTTAACCCCTAAACTACGTAGTTTTGGTTAGTTATAGCCTAGTAACTTAATTAGAACTTACCCTAGTCAATTCATTCTCCAAAATTTAGCAAACTCAAAGCAAAAGAGGAGAAAGAGTCGACCAAACCCCTTTCCAAGAACGCAACAAGATTTCATCATTTTCAGCCTCGAAAGATTTCTCCGTGGAATTCGTCACCAGGTATGTGGGATTTCACTAGTGGTTCCTTTCACCCATTAGGTCTCTAGAATTCAGTCAGATTCTTGATTCCCTTCATATTATCTAGACCCAGGGTTTCTAAAATTTCAGCAGATCAGTATGAATTAGTTACTTTAATGTTCCTAATCAGATTATCATGATTTTAGTATTGTTTTGTGTAGATTCTTTCATAAACTCAGAATCCTAGCTATGTAGTTCTCTTAGTTCATGAATTACACATGCTAGGTCAGTTAAACAGATATACATGCTCCAGTTTTGAATGTCACATTATCAGTATATAATTGTTACATTCTCAGATTTGCATGTCAATATTTTGAGCTATCCAGTATTACAAAAATTCAGTCATAAATTGTTGACTACATAATCAGTTGGGAGTAGACTTAATACCCAGTTGGACTAGGGTTCAGCGTACCCAAATAGTCCCAGAACTACGTGCCCCCATAGGTTGTAAGTCCCCTCTGTGGGGATCATTTTAGTGATCACGCCAGTTATGTCTCTATACCCTTGGCAAGGTATATTGGGTCTTCTCGATGAGGCGTATACATCGGACTCCACATTTAGCTCATGTGGTTTTATGTCGGTTATTAGTAGCTCCCTTACAGTCAGATTCTATTGCATTGACCATGTTATCGGTTACAGTCAGATTTCAGTCTCAGCATGTTATAAACTTGGTCATTGCATTCAGTTAGTTCATGTTCAGTATTCTCAGTATAGTACCATGCTTATATCATATCATTGCTCAGTTATATGCTTTGTTCAGTTATGTTATTATTCAGCTTTACTCTATCCTGCAAGCTCAGTACCTTTCAAGTACT
>JAJONR010014334.1:0-14355 GCA_029582245.1 Solanum etuberosum
GGTCTTCATTGGACCCTGTCATAATTAAATAAAGTCTGCATATGATCCACACGCAGCACTAGTAGTTATCATGAGAAACTGACTTTATCTTAAAAGGGAAAAAAATAATGAGAGCAACAAGTAAACCCACAGCCACTACTGAATTTAATGATAATCATATTTGGAGATTTCGTTTTATTTTATTTAGGTAAGCTGGAACTGTTGTCGTTATTCTTATGCACTCTAGATTCAGTATAATAATCTGTAAATCACAAAGTATCACAGCCATCACCGAAGTGAAATCCACCTCAGTGAAGTATTACAAGATTTTTCAAATGATTTGGAATTTGCAGTTGAATCGTGAGGTAATATGATTAGTAGCATTTTAGAGAGAGAGAGATCTTGTAATTTAAAAGGGATTGGAGCTCTATTAACAATATTAATAGACGGTTCTAAAAATATCACAATCAAATATCACTTAAAAGGTAGTTGCATATTTATATTAGTACTAAACTAATTTGCAACCTGGACAAAATATTAACCTAGTAGTTATAATACGTTAAATTAAATTGATAATCTTTAAAAACTTATACCAATTATCATATACAACTTAAATGCTCAAGTTGAAAAATAATTTCCGCAAGTGAGTTAATTGGTCACAATGAATTTTCTACTTACTTACCAAACACTCGAAAAATATACGAGAAAATAACATGTAAAACGTTTTCTCCTTTACTACCAAACACACTCAACGAATCAAATGAGGAAGAAAAAAGGATGGCCTATAAAGGTGAAGTTAAAGACATGTTGTCACGTAGTGGGGATGTAGCTAGTAACTAGGCATTCCTCTCATGGGTTGCAACGAACCTAGCAGGACAAAAGGGACCATTACCATTCACTTCTTTTTGCTAATCGACAAGAGTTAGTAGAGATAATTACATCTTGCATCAAAAATGATTCCAAACCTTATTGTACCATTGATACAAGAAACAAGTAAGAATTGACAACATGATTATTTTGACAGATAAAAAATATCAATGGTTATGTTCCCACCTCTTGATTGAGTTTGACACTAGCTTTCAAGAAATATCTTGGTTGCTTTTCCTGTACTAAGAGATCATTGGAATACAAAGCTGGTATTTTTAAACAGATCACCAAGGCTAAACCTAAGTAACTAACAAATTATAGTACTATTTACACTTGAATAGACTATAGAGAAAGCAGTTTCTTTAGGAGAGGAAACTTATGTTGCGGGTTTTAAGCATTTGACAAAGTAAACAATCTTTAAACGTACTAACAAGAGGAGTTTGGCTGCTCCTGTACCGAATTATCACATAAGTTGCAAGCATATCACAATTCCAAGTCCCAGCAACTTCTCATAAGAAAATATTAACTCGTCTTCGAGAATCTTCAAATTATTTCAATAAAAAAAAAAAAAAAAAAAAAAATTAAAAATGATCCAGGCATTCTAGGAGGGGTTAAGAGGGTGCGGAGAGGAAGAGGGGGTCCAAATCCCGTCTCAGTGTGTATAAGTATTTACCATCCATGTTCAAACCCTTAAAACAGAGATGATGTGCTGGTTCATGAATAGGGATATGAAAGCCAAAACACACATTTACCTACACTAACATTGCAATGGAGGCAACATTGACAATAAAACACTTCTGCCACAATTGTGTAGCAGAAAAGATAATATAACATAGTTATATGCAGCAGATAAAATGTAATCTCCAGTTTCTTTATCAAAGATTTTGCAGCAATAGATTGTAGTATGGTTTCTCGTAACAAAATAATGGCAAGAGCTCGTCTTCACTGCTGTTAAGCTGAAAAGAAAACCTAAACTAAACTGATGCACTTGTATTTTTCAGCAGTAACTGAGCATTAATACTCTTCTAATATTTGCAAAATTTTGAACAATGGAATACAAAATATTGCCCATGATAAATTCCTAGGGCAGCATTTGAGATGAGAAATTTAGGGTACAGACTCCATCCATATTGGATGAGTAACACCAACTTAAGCTTCTTTCAGAAGATAACAATCATCTAAATGCATTTCCATTCTGAAGAAATAAGGTACCTTTGCAAGTGTACCAATATAAACTACATATATGTTTATATCGTCGAACTGTCATAGTTGTAAATGTTCCATAGCCAATTTTTTAGGCTGATAGAACCAGATTAGATTTAGAAACACTCACAAAGTCCATACAGTGGACCAGAATATCTCACATAGGGGAAGAAACTTGACGGAAGGGCCTACATTTCAACTTACAAGCCAAAAACATGAATATAAAGGCAAAGAGCTTTTCAAGAAAATTTTCTTGGACAAGTTACGGCCATTCAAGCCCGGTACAACAAAGAATGAAAGAGAACAGCTCAAATGGCATTTCTGACGATTTTGCAACACAGAAACAAATTTTTTTCCCAGAAATAAAGTTAACCTGGTAATTATTCATAAATCAAAACTGATAATTGGTCACCACAGGGTGCTAAGAAAGCCTACACATCTTTTATTGTCTCCGTCAAATAAAAGTAGTAGCATGTCCAATTAACCCTCAAGTGCTGATGCTCCTGATATGATCTCAATCAGCTCTGTGGTGATAGATGCTTGACGGGTTCTGGTTCACAGAAAAAATAGAAGAAGACTGGTTAAAATGACAGACAACAAAGAGCTGATCAACTATCAATATTATACGTTATCCTCATAATTAAACAGTCATCTGTGTAAACAAAGTATGCATCTATGAGAGCTTGGCAGTGCAAATGCGTGTGTGATAGAGACAGGGTGAAAAGTAAGACCTGTTGTAAGTAAGAGTGAGACGATCAAGCATGTCACCAGCATTTCTGCTGGAACTATCCATGGCAGACATTCTTGCTCCTTGCTCACTAGTAGCGTTCTCTAGAACTGCATTGTACATAATCTGGAAAAGACAGATTGCCATTTACCCGATTTTAGAACATCATATTCATCACCTTGAAAGAAATTATTTTATTAGCAGTCAATATATCTATATCTGAAACACGGTCAAGACTAATTTCATTCTCCCACTACCAAATCAGTACTATTTAGAAGTCGTGAAGATCAAATAACAAGCTTATTAGAGGATTCTAACACTAAAAAGGCGAAACTTACGCATGAGAACTGAAATTCAGTTAGGTTCTGAAGAACTTCAGCCTTTGTCTCAGCACCTTCAATTTCATATAAATCCAAATCTCCAAGCTTTCCACCAGATTCAGCTTCCCTCTCCACAACCTACATTAAACCACAAAGGACTTGTTCCAAGAAACAGACACTCACAATAGAAAGAAACATAGTGAACAACAAGATCTTTCAGTTTAGACACCTCTGGAGATAGTACAGTGGACACTGTTGGCAAAAATGAGACAACTGACTGGAATTTATTATAAACAATCCTCAGTGCATCAAATTCAACATTCTTCAAGATGTCATCTGCCATCACAGAAACCTACAAGAGGAATGGCATAAATCAGTAGAAGGAAAAGGTTATAGAAATCAATATAAATAGTTGTTGCTATATTTTTTCAGTGCATAAGTATTGCAGCCACTATTAGATTTTCAATTAATTCACAGAAATTTAAAGTTGCAACAATGCAATCAAACTGTTCGCTTTACACATGTTTTTTTGAAGAAAAGGTAAGTTTGTTTTTACAAGAGTAAAGCTAACAAAAATGTAAATCTGCCAAAGTTGACATTCTGGAAAACAAAAATAAAGAAGAGTGAGACAGCTTTCAAATATCTACTATTTCTGTAAGAAAATGCAACACATAAATTATATCACAGATTCATGAACAGATCTAACAAAAAAAAAATGTGAGCCTATATTACATGGACTCAGCTAATGATCTGGTTAAATTAAGGTGTGTGCAAGTATCCTAAAAAAAAAGACGGTGTGCAAGTATCCAATACCGGTACATGCAATGTTTGTGTGCAAGAATCCGATAAATGTAAGTTCAGTCCTTCTTAATTATAATACAGGTACATCCAGTCTCTTGCTAATTTGCCTGTATTTTCAATGTCATGCACAAAGTACCATCACCCATGTCACACCAGCAACAAGGCTACGCTAAGGCAAATGAAAAATCCATGTACCAGAGAGTGAGCCTACAGCCGCATCATCTTCAGCAAATAGTTGGCAACAATAAAAAAACAAATAGTGGGTGTGCTTCACACAAATTAGTAACAAAGAAGATGTAAAGCATCATAACCTGTGTGTAGTTAAGAGGATTTTTCTGCAACTCAGTCATGACCAGTTCAATGTCCTTTTTCGAATCTCGCACCAGCTGAGCCTTTGCCTTTTCCCCCAAGACAACATACTTATTTTCCTTATCAGGACCTAGCAATTACAAATAAAGCAATAATGAACTAATTCCTCAAGAATAGATATACTTAATATTAAACAATTTTGCATTATACCAGAATTCAACTTATGCATAGCCCTGCTTATCTTGACAGATGTAGAATTGATTCCACCACAAAGACCTTTGTCTGCGGAAATGGTAACAATAACATTCTTCTTGACATCAATACCTGAAGCAAACACTACACGTGTTACCAGCCAAATATTGAAATCTAGTTGACTGCTTAAAGTTGACTGCATCAAATTACAAACTCCGGTGCAACTAAAGGTATCTCACAAAGTCTCATAAACGACACACATTTCCACAAGATAATTATTCAGTTGTTGCATCAAATACATAGAACATTGACATTGGACTGCAAATCAACAGGCAGAGAGAGGCAGACAGTTTCATTTAATCATTTTCCCACATTTATCAAGTATCTCAACTCAAAATATTCTGGTTATAGCATTCTCATAATGTGATTCATCCCTATCCTTCCACCACTTTCTCTCACTAACTGATTCAAGAATTTGGTTAGATCCAGACAATCTAATCATGAACTTACTAGGAGTGTCACCAAGAAGTGCAGTAAACGGCTGCCATAGGCCACGTGAATTTTCAGCTCTAGTTTGAATAGCTCTGAGCTTTGAAGCAGCAACCATCTTCATAGCCTTTGTAATCTTCTGGATATTTTTGACACTCTTCATCCTGTTTCTGACTGCCCAAGGGAATGCTCAATGTGAACACTTAATGTAGCAACAAGAAAATTGGTAGAGAAGATCACGAGAATATAGGAGATACAAAGGAAAGTGGGGTGCATCAAACGATTACGGCTAACTCTTACCAACTTGAGTTGAAATACATCGAACTCCTGACAAGACTGGTTCCCTGCATATAAATGTAGGTCATTAAAAAGGTAGAAGAAACGCTACAAAATGGAACATGATTTATGAAAAACAGGACAGGCTAATGGATAATAATATATTGTCATAAGCCAAGATGCTGAGCATGAGCCTGTTATAAATGCAGATAGGGAGATCATCAATCTGCTGTTGATACATACAGGCCCATGGAACAAACTTCATGTCAGTGCAGCAACCCCCGTAATCCATCCAAAAGAAATCACAATTTATAGATATTATTTGAACTTCATCTATTTCTACAATTGTTCTCGCTACAACTTCTGTTCCAAAAACCTCTGAACTCTGTACTTCTTCCAAGTTCCAAAATCACTATCCAAGCTCAGATCATGTCAATCACAAATCTATATAGGGTCAAAATTTAAAGCAACCTATTTCTTTCTGCCCAAATAACTACTAGTATTTTCTTAAATCTGAAAAAAAAAATATACATATTCAATTGTTACAAATATATAATCATTTCACCAACAAATCTAAATCCAGTGGACTTCATACAAGCTTTACCAACATAAACCATCATTTTTTAGGATTTTGAGCTGCGGATCACTTTGGGAAGAAAAGGAGAAGCAGCAACAACGTTTTAGCGTTTTTCCTGCTTATAGATTGAATAAAAGCAAGCTACCTCCTTTAACTGAAGAGAAAAGGAGAAATTCCCCCTTGTCAAAGATAACAACACGAATGGTGCTAATTCCTCAAACCAAATTACTTCACCAACTGAATAATAAACCTCATAGAGATTTAAACATTGTTATCCAAAACACATGAGGTGATTTCAACCCTAAATTGTTAACTGAGGCTTCATCATTGATAAATGTGCTCTTGTACAAAACAAAGCATTTGCCATCTAGTGGTGGCCTAGCGATTGAAGATTCAAAATGGCAACCTTGGGGAACCAAGGTTCAAATTCCGCCAGATGTGAATCCTTCCCATCTACATAAGCCTAGGTGCACGCAAAAACTAGCTCAGGCACCACCATTACAACAAAACAAAAAGTAGAGCAATCAATCAATAAATTTCCCCTCAGTCCTAAATTATCTGGGATCAACTCTACGAATCATTAATATGCATTCCACGTCTCATCAGAATAAAAACGACAGAGCCAGATTGACATAACGAGATAGCTACAAAAAGCAATGCGAGCCATTACTGACAACAGATTCGATGCATACAATAAAAAAAAACATGATAAAAGTGTAGGATTGGAAAAAAAACTAACTCGGATGGAATGAGAGAAGAACGAAGAATATTGGCAGGATTGGGAGAAATCAGAGGTGTGGCGAAACGCCTTCCCTCACGCCTCAACGCAGCCATGGCCATTAGTGATCCGATTCGATCTGATCGGTATCTTCCTCCTCCGGCTTATCCTCTTCGCAGATCGACCAATTTACACTAGGGTTTACAGTCGCTTGAAATGTCAGCTGAGACACAGTAAGGATCCGAGTCGCTGCCCCGAAAATGTTTTAAAGCTGATGTAATACGGCGTCGTTATGTTTTCCGCTACGAATGGGTCAAGTTATTAAAGTACCTGCCCGATTTAGCTTCATACGAAATTTAAGAGAAAAACAAAAAGGAATTTTTAATATTTAAGATCTTAAATATATTATTTAGTCAAAAATTTTTTTATATAAATATCTATTTATTGATCATCTTAAATAAATGGGTTGTAATATTTATACCGGGAAAGATTGTCATTTTTATAAGTATAATAATGAAAAGTTTATACTTAGATTACTTTTAAATTTAGAAATTTATTATTTTTGGAGTTAATAAATTGAAGAAAGAAATCAAACTCCAATCGATACTCGAACTTAGACTGCAAATTTATTAACATCGCCCGTAAGAAATGTCATTTTATGAAAAATAAATCAAAAATAAAATTATGTCACACAAATGCATGTCACTTAATTGATATTAAATCAGTATCACTAAGGTTTCTTGTTAATATATATATATATAACACACTCTTATAGTATCATTGACTAATGAGTAATTTCTTAACAAGAAACATTAATGTCACTGACTAATAAGTAATTCATGAACAAGAAACCTTAATGATACCACAACAATATACACATACTCGTATAATATCACTGACTAATAAGTAATTTATGAACAAGAAACATTAATGATACCACAACAATATATATATATATATATATATCATTATAGTATCATTCACTAGTGAGTAACTTTTGAATAAGAAACTTTAATGATACCAATACAGTATATGATATTGATTTAGTATCAGTTAAGCGAAAATTATCAGTCTTAATGAATGGGGGTATGGACTGTAATTTTTGGAGGGAAAAGGTATTTCTTGAATTACTTTGGATTAGGTATGAACATGTAATTATTTTGAGTTTTATGGTCCACTTATGTAGTTTTTACAAATAAAATTATGTCACACAAACTGAATATATGAAGTGTGATACTAAGTCTATTTGAATTTTTTTACCTTCACTTCTACCTTTGTTTTATGTGTTATGTTACTAAACTTGCATTCTAAATACTATGTTTTAGTCCTACTTAACTTAAAATCTTTAGATTCTAGGGTATGTTTTCAAACTCTATTATATTGTTAACTCCAATTTGTATCATTAAATAATACAAGTCATCTGCGAACAATATGCACTATGACACATCTCCTTAAATATATTGCATTAATTTATCTAAACACTAATATAAATGAAAACGAATGAAGATGATCTCTGGTGTAACCCTATCATAATAAAAAAAAACGTTACGAATCACCCCATTTATTCTTAATTACTTGAAACTCAGTGTCATCATACATATCATTAATGGTCATGATGTGAGACACAAGAATATCTTTAGATTCCAAACATCTCCCTGAACCTCTTTAGGAATTTTATCATATGTCTTTTTGAGGTCATGAACATCATGTAGAAGTCTTTTCTTATCTCATTGTGCTCCAACATTCTTCTTATAAGATGAATGACTTTTGTTTGCCCCAAGATAAATCTCAATTGGTTCTCGGAGATAAAACACTCCTCCTCATCCTTATTTGGACCACTCTTTCTCAAATTTTCACACTATGTCTTAGTAGCTTAGTTCCTTTGTAGTTATTGTAATTTTGAATATTACCTATGTTTTTGTACAACAAAATCATCGTACTCCCTCTTCACTTTTCTGAAAATCCAACAATCTTATAAAATAAAATAAAACTCAATTAGTCACTTAAAAACTACTTTGCATATGTTCTTCAAAATTCCATCAGAATATCAGATAGTCCAATCGGTCTTCTCTTCATCTTCCTCTAAATTGCCTCCTTAACTTTCACTCACATTATGCACCTACCATAGTCGAAAATTGCACGACTCTCAGACTGCTCTAACACTTCCATCACAATATTCATGTCTCTCTCCCAAATTAAGAGCTTGTGAAAGTATGTTCATCATCTTTGTCTTATGTGTGTATTCTATCAATATTTCTTTTTCTCGTCACAGATGCATTGACTGAATTTACATCACAATTCTTATTTTCTCTCACCTCGACGAGCCTATACAATCTTTTTCCCGCCAAAACCCTTTTTTACTTAATTCTTTATTTTTTTTGTATTATTTGTATAGACTTATACTTAGATAATTAGTTCCAGTATATTGTATATGTATATCAATCGAAATTGTTCATCACATACCCGTTTACTATTTTTATCTTGTTTTCCACCCTACAATGCATTTTATTTTCTTGAAATATTTGATTTGAAGCAAAACTTTATACTATAAAGGATGTTTTCAAATAATTCATGTTGAATTCTTTTCAAATAACGTTTTCAAAACTTTGTTGAACTTTTTTATCCAGATTACAAACTTTTCAAAACTCTATGTTGCAAAATAAAGTATAAAATAGAATAACCGAGGAGTTATATTATTTTATCAGTATATACTACTCATACTGAGTACTCGATGATAGGCATAGGATTAAATAAGGTATTGTTTGGTATTCGGGATCGAATAGTTATTTATTAAATTAGCTATTCTATTTTTTTTATATATAAAACAATTAATTTCAATATTTTAGTATATTTCAAGTAGGAAATAAATTAAATCAAGAGTTTAACCTAAGTTATTTAGGAGTTGGTATTTGAATAATTTATATTGGAATAAATTTCTTAATTGTGATTCTAATCTAATTTGGTTTTGTAATAAATTTCTTAATCCTAATTCTAATCGAATTTGATTTTGTAGAATTATAAATACGATTGCTCCATCAAATTTCTTTTTTCTTATAGTGAAATTTAAAAGAGTCATCAAGTAAAAACTCTTGCCTCTTATTTGATTTTTTTTTTTTTTTTGCTATTGGATTTTTCGTTTATAAACTAAAACTATACAACCATGTTTTGGTCATGGCTGTTGGAGTCTGTTCTCAACAAGGTACCATTGCCCTTTGCAGCCAAACAGCCCCTAACTGATCAACCTAAACCTACTGCTCTTTCTTTCCCGGGGATAACGGCATTGTCGTCGGAGAAAAGATGCTTCTACGAGGTCCTCGGCGTGAACTTTGACTGCACCGCCGATGAGATCAGGTCGGCTTACAGGAAGCTCGCCCTGCAACGCCATCCTGACAAGCTTGTCCGATCCGGCGTGCCGGAATATGAAGCAACCGCTATATTTCAGGAGCTTGTGAACGCTTACGACGTTCTCTCAGACGCGCAGGAGCGCGCTTGGTACGATTCACAACGCTCTGCCTATCAGATACACTTCTCAAATTCCGATCTAAAAAATTCGTCTAATTACTCTGGTTCCGTCCCCGATCTGTCCTCCTTTTCAAATTCAGTGTATTCTGGATATTACGATAAAAGGAAAGGATTCTACAATGTGTATGGTAATCTCTTCGAGAAAATCTACCAACATGAGTTGAATTTGGCTAGGAAGTTAGGTACAAATTTGCCAGAAGAAGCTCCTATTATGGGAAATATGCAGAGTCCTTATGCTCAGGTTACAGCATTCTATAACTATTGGTTAGGATTCGGTACTGTGAATGATTTTTGTCAGGAAGATGTGTACAAATTGACTTTGGCATCGGACAGAAATTCCAGACGGATGATGGAGGATGTGAACAAGAAGCTGAGGAAAAAGGCGAAAAGGGATTACAATGTGACTGTTAGAGGATTGGCGGAGTTTGTTAAAAGGAGAGATAAGAGAGTGATTGAGATGCAGATTAAGAGGAATGAGGAACTGGAGAAGAAAAATGAAGAGGGACGCAAGAGAATGGAGGAGTTGGAAAGAGAGAAGGCTGAGAGAGCGAGAAATTACGTAGAGCCTGAGTGGTCGAGAACAGAGGAATTACAAAATGAAGGAATTGAAGAGGAGTTGGAGGAGGGCGAAGAGCAGGAATTGTACTGTGTGGTGTGTGGGAAGAAGTTCAAGAGTGAGAAACAATGGATAAATCACGAGCAGTCCAAGAAGCATAAGGAAAATGAGAAGATGGCAGCTTTGAGATGACGAAGATGATGATCGGCGGAGCAAGCGGAATCGACTGGATCATGAGATTATAATTTTTTTGTTTCGACTATTTTATTTGTTAATACGGTCCTAAATCAACTCACTTTCAAATTTTAGCAATTTGTCCTAAATCAACTCACTTTCAAATTTTAGCAATTTGTTACTCTCCGTTCCAATTTATATGATATTTTCTGAATTCATATTCAAATAAATTTATTTTTGATTGTGAATTTTTCATATATCTTTTAAATGTTTTGAATTGTCAATTATTGTGACTTATGATACTTTTTACGTAGTATATAAATATATAAATTTCATTTAAAAAAAATTGAAGATTTCATGTGCAAATTTCCGATCAAATTTAAATTGTTTGATTCCCGAAAAACGAAAAATGTTATAAATGAAGTAGTTTTTGGCCTTACATAATAATGATGTTTTTTATTTGAAATATCTTATGATTTTTTGTGACAATAAAACTATGTTGCTAAGATTAAAATATCATTAAATTAATAAATAATGTTATAGTTAAATTGTCTTAAAGTTATACATTTAAGATATTTGAAATTTTATCTTCTAGTCTAGATATATAACTCAGTGTGCTGATTTTTCACTTCCACCTTTACTTCATGTGTCACATTATTAAATTTGTATTTCAAGTAATTTATTTAGTCTAGCTTAATAAAAGGGGTCTAACCCATCGGTGGCCCCCTAAAGTTGATATAATATTTGACTTAGACACCTTAACTAGAAGACATTTATTTTAGATACCTCGTGTAGAATTTCTTTGTGTCATTTTGACACTTTTTTTAATATCAGCAAAAAACATATAATGTGTGTGGATTACGCTCGCGAATGACGTGTAAATTGACAAACTAAACGATGACATTTGTCATTTGTGTCAAAAATAATTTTTAAATAATTAATATTAAGTAAAACTAAAAACTAACCAAAAAATTAATGACGCATAATATTTTTCCCCAAATAAAATAAAATTTAAGCAAACTAAAAGAAGCCCCCACCCCTAACCGTCTTCTCCAAAGCCCCCCACCCCTGATCGTCTTCTCCAAACCACCACCACCACCACCCGCCTCCGATCGTCTTCTCCAAACCGCCCACAACCCCCAATCGCCTTCTCCAAATACACTTCCTCCCAACCCCCGATCGCCTTCTCCAAAAACCCCAAACAAACAAATCCCCCTGCTAATTTGAATTTCTTTTTTGGGGTCTGCAAAATACCCCTAGCTCCCCCGCTTTGCTTTCTCCAAATCTCTATCCCTTTTTGCAGAAATTACCCCCCACATATGCAAGCTGCGCTTCCTTAAATTCACACCCCGCAAATTATTGAAATAAGCTTTTATCAATCTTCTTAAATTTACTTTACCGTGAATATTAAATTCTTCCATGAAAGAATTTTATGAATGAGTTTATTCTTAAATTTTTAAAATATTTTCCGTCATTTTTGTTGAAAAAACTTCATTCACAAATTGATGAAATTTAACTTGTCAAAATGGTGGCTGAAAATGGGAAAGAAGATGAAAAAAAATAATTAAAAATTAACTAACTAACCCTTTCACGCGCCTATCAATGAGTGTATCACACTCATTATGCTATGTAAGCAAAAAGTGTTAAAATGATACAGTGAGATTCCACACGAGGTGTCTATAATGAACATCTCTCAGTTAAGGTGTCTAAGTGAAACATCGTGTCAACTTTAGCGGGCCACCTATGGGTTAGGCCTAAAAAAAATAGGGAAAATTACGCGGTTAAACAAATGTATACTACTTAATTACTCATCATAGCTATAGTTTGCTATAATTACCACTCGCGACTAACATTATACATTAATTACGTGGGATGACTTCGAGTTTGTATAATTAGCCACGTTTGTATATGTATAATTCGCTACATTTGTATAATTCACAGCTAATAATTCTTTGTTTGATTTGTATTTGTATACGATTGTTTGTATTTGTATATGACGATGATTTCCTTTGGTTTTTCAATTTTGTCATCATATACATTCAATCTTTTTGTGTATAACTTTTTAAAGTTTGTATAAACGTGTAGTTTTTGGATTTTGTATAATATAATTTATATAATGTAATTTGTATAATATATTTTGTATAATTGTTTAAAGTTCATATGTTTATGTTTATATCAATTCGTTATTTCAAGTTTTATTATATTTGTATAATTTCAGACTTTATATTATCCAATTATACAAAAACATGTGAATTATACAAACTTACCTGCGAATTATACAAACGAGATGTCAATTATACAAATTATTGTCCTCTCTCGCTCACCTCTCTCCTCCCTCTCTCAATCTCGCTCGCCTCTCTCCTCCCTTTCCCAATCTCTCTCGCTAGAATATACAAATACATATGTATAATATACAATTATCTAACCGATATACATATACAATTCACCTATCTCCCACTCTCTGCCCTCTCTTGCTCGTCTCTCTCATCCCTCTGCCAGTCTCGTTCACCACTTTCCTCCCTATAACATGTAGCTACGAATCGTAATTAGCAAACTATAGCTATGAAGTGTAATTAGGCTATTTTTGAGTGGCTATATGCGAAAGTTCCTCAAAAAAATAAGGGTTATGTTTTCAAACTTTCAGTATATGATCATTATGTGTTTCGTCAATCAATACTATATTACATGCAAATTATATAAACTACAATGTTGTCACACCCCGAACCTACACCCTGGACGTAACTGACACTCGAGAACCGTTGCTGGTTCCCAAGCGAACCCCTTAGCTCCATAGTATATGCCCTTAAATGGTTTAATATAAGCCACACTTACATCTCTAAACTCCAAATATTTCTATGAGACCTCTTTAGAAACTTTATCATATATTTTCTGAGGTCCATGAACACCATGCATAAGTCACTTCTTATCTCTATATTATTCCAACAATCACCTTACAAGATGAATGACTCTTATAATTAACCGTCCTGATATAAATTTAAATTGATTTTTAGAGATAGAACACTCCTTCTCATCCTCATCTCGATCACCTTCTCCTAAACTTTTCATAATGTTTCCTAATAGCTTAATTCCTATGTAATTATTATAATTTTGAATATCACCCTTATATTTATAAAACAAGCAAATTGTACTTCACCTCCATTTATTTGGCATTCTAACCATATTAAAAATGACAATAAATAACTCAATTTACCGAGCACTTTCAAAATTCCCTTTGGCTTGGTTGCTGTTCTCCTCTTTATCCTTTGAATTGCCTCCTTAACCTTTGCAAATATTATGTATTTATTATACCCAAAATTTCTATGTTTGTTAGACCTCTCTAACTCTGTCATCACAATATCTATGTCTTCCTCTTCATTTACGAGCTTACAAGAGTATGCCCGTCATTTTTGTTTAATATGTGCCTTTTTTATCGATAATTCTTCATTTTGGTTCTTGATGCATTTAACTTAATTTAAATTATGAGTCTTCATTTTATTTATTTTTGACGAGCCTATACAACTTTTTATTTCTGCCAATGCTTTTTTTTAGGGGGGGGGGGGGGCTGAAGTCTTTACTTTTTGTATAGACTTCATGTTTAGCTAGAAAAAGCAAGTATTTAATAATTAATAAGTTTTTCGGCGTGTA
>JAJONR010014335.1:0-11283 GCA_029582245.1 Solanum etuberosum
ATCAAGAATATTAACATCAGAAAGAGATAATTGCAAATTTGGTTGTGTATTAAAATACACGGGACCATAGGCCACCGTAGATTCAATAGAACCCATTAGAGACTGTCTAAAATTTAAATTTCTAGCATCTCTTAAGGCTGCTAAAAATGTTTCAGGTAACCCTTTAAGGGTTAAAGGTTTAAAAGCAATTTGAACCATACCAATATGCAAGTAATTATACTGATCTTTATATAAGTTGATATCGCGCTTGTTTAACAAACGAATAGTCTGTTCAGACAAGTTTAGAGCTAAAGATTGCTCCGTAGTTTTTATTAATTGTTTAGAAGAAAATTTTTCAAACCAACTATAATCATATATAGTTTTAATCGGGACCTTAGGAATAGTCCACTTGTTTAACAAGTCAAGGTGTTGAGGTATATCTACCTCTTCCAGTCTAGTACTTTTAGTACAAGTTTCTCCCGGATCCATAAAACAAAGATCATATCTATGTTAAACAGTTCACTCCCATCTCATATATACCATGAAAGTTCTAGGCTCTTATAAATATTCTATCTATTATAATAGAATACTTACATTATATTATATATATAAACTTATAATGTATAATAAATACACATACAATATATATCTATATAATAGAATACTTACTTATATACTAAATATACACACAACATATTATCTATTATAATAGAATACTTACATTATATTATTAAAAAAAATCACTTATCGGGCCGATCTTACCGAGCTGAGGCCAAAAAAACACCGAACCAATCCAGTACAATTACTATGTGGGTCGGGTGCGATCCAGTCTAACCGGTGTCGGTCCCTTAGCGGGCCGATCTTAATGGGGCAAAAATCGAGCCACCCGGTCCATTTGACAGCTTTATGTTATTCATGTGTTCTTGAGAAAGAAGAAGCAAAAAGAGTATATTTGATCCAAAATCCCAACTGAAAAGTGTTTAAAGTTGTTTGGGGTCTTGTTGAGGTAAAAAAATAGTTTCACAAAATCAGAGTTAAAAAACAATGACATAGATGAGCCTTTTCTCAAACGACAATGACATATATGAGCCAAACTTTTAACGAATGGCATAAATGAGCCTTTTCTCAAAGTTTAATGACATATTTGAGCTTTTTCCTTTACACCAATTACGGAAAAAATGTTAGGTCTTGTTAAATCAAAGTAGATCAAACTATCCACAAATTGTTAATATAATATTGCAACTTTCAAGTCTTTTCCTTCATGAGCATACATCTTAGCATTTGGTTTCACTATTGATTTGCAATTGAATATC
The DNA here is from genome assembly GCA_029582245.1 of Solanum etuberosum. Taxonomy (NCBI): domain Eukaryota; kingdom Viridiplantae; phylum Streptophyta; class Magnoliopsida; order Solanales; family Solanaceae; genus Solanum; species Solanum etuberosum. Next base: position 1,293 of record JAJONR010014335.1, read on the forward strand.
ACAAACTTCTTCAACATATCTTTAAAATATTTTGTTTATGCAAACACATTTTATCTTCATTGCGACTCAACCTCTACACCAAGGAAACAATTGAGTTGTTCGAGTTTCTTCATCTCGAAACATACTAACAAACTCTTCAATCCTCCATAATACCATCATAATATATCTATGTATTGTCATAATATCATGGAGAACTAAAACAATTCTTCAATGAGAAACTCCAAAATTCTATGCATGATAGTATCATAATATATCTATATAATTGCATGACATCACGAAGAGCAACTTCTTCCATTCAATAAGACAATTCTAAATTATCCATGATACCATTACATTACATTATATATATACTAACACGGTAGCATTATAGTCTGCTTTAGTCCTTGAGACACTCGTCAATCCTTCATAATATTATCACAATATATCTATAGATTATCATGATATTATCGAGGCTTATTTTAGTCGAAACTTCTCAGTCCTCCGTGACACAATATATATATATATATATATATATTATCTATCTATATATTTTGGGATAATTTGTACATTTTGTTTTTCTTTAAAATTTTCCAGCATGATGTTTGTTATAACTAAAGGACAAGAATCACGTGGGCCCGTCAGAAAAGTAGGTTAACAACATAACTAAATCAAATTTGGTTTCCTTTATCTCCTTCCAAAAAGTGTGTGTATCAGTACTCAACCTTCACTTCGTTCTTCACGCCCTCGGAAATGGACTCTTGGAACGAATGGGTTGAGCAGACACTTGAGAAACTGGAGTCCCGTAAACTCCTCCGTTCACTTAGGCCAATTCATCTCTCCGACGATAATTCACATTCCGATGAGTTTGAATGTTTCGATGGATTGCGCCAATGGGATAGAGCCTCAGTCGAAGTAGAGATTTCAGAGACCACATTCCAGAAATGGCTTCAAGATATTCCCTCTCCTGGTAAAGTTTCTCTTTTCCCCCCTTTCTCCTTTCTTTTCGTAATTTCAAATTTGATGAAACAAGATATAAATGTAATGTGTGGATTGTGGAAAGTTTAGTTTCATAGGATCAAAAATCTTTAAAATTTGACTAGTTCATATTGAAAGTTGTGGAGTAAACTTCTCAAATGGTCACTCAACTTGATGAATTTTATCTACTAAGGTCACTTTTTTTGTTTTTATATAAAAAGAAGTCATGGAACTATTCACTCATTTATTTAAAAGTCACACTCGCCGGAAAATCCATTGAGTGTGATCTGCCCGTACTGGTTTTACTTGTGTAAAAGGGTCGGCTGGCAGCTCCTAGCTCCTTTTACATTGTTGTAACATATCAATTAGGTACCTCCCATAATTGAGTCAGACAAGTTGGCAGAATTTGCTGCTCTAAGATGCCTTAAGTTTGTCTAAGTTGTAGCTTCACCGTGATGCATGTTTGGTAGCCTACGAGGCTGCAACCATTATTTTGTGTCTGTAATTGTACTTGAGCTGAACTTGATTCTTGCTTATTTTAGCCTTTTTATTTGAATGCAAGTTGGAGTATCTGATTATCGTGTGTTATTCAATCTCTTTGTATGAATTCTTTAAATTGCAATGACTAACGTGTTATAACGTTATTGGTGGCGAAGTATTGGTGGAAGAGCACGAATTAAGCAAAGATGACAAGCATAGTAGAAGGAGGAAAAGAATATTATGCTGGTTGATTTAGAACACTCTGAGAGCTGTCGAGATTTTGGGTATTGCAGAAGTATAAGGAGGTCAAGGGGGCATTCATAAGATGAGAGGGGGAAGAGCGACCGGGCCAGACGATATTCCTATGGATTTTTGGAAGGCATGCAAAGTAGGTATTAGGTGGCTAACTGAGTTCTTGTATTACTTAAATGTCATTTTTAGGATGACTAAAATGCCCGTAGAATGAAGGCGCAGTATAGTGATCCTATTGTACAAGAATAAGAGTGATATTCAAAATTATAACAACGGTAGGAGTATTAAACTTCTAAGCCATACTATGAAAGTTCGAGAGAGGGTGGTAGAGATGAGGACGAGGAGGCCTGTGTCTATTTCAAAGAACCAATTCTGATTCATGTCGGGGCGACCAACGAGCATGTACCATTGAGCCAAAACCCAAGTGAGAACTGTGGAAGGAGACTCGAAGCACTTTTCAGTCAAAATGGGGTTGTACCAGGGATCAACTCTTAGCCTATTTTTATTTGTCTTGGTGATGGATGAATTGACACGGCATATTCAAGGAGAGGTACTATGGTGTATGTTATTTGAAGATGACAAAGTATTGATTGATGAGACACACGACAGAGTTAATGATAGACGGTAGGTTTGTAGACAGACCCTAGAGCCTAAAAGTTTCAAGGTTGAACAGGAATAAGACATAGTACATGGAGTGTAAGTTCAATGACATATCACATGAGGTGGATATGGAAGTGAGGATTGATACACAAACCATCCCTAAGAGATGAAGCTTCAAGTATCTTGGTCAATCAATGTCACACATCAAATTGGAGTGGGGTGGATTAAATGGAGGCTTGCATTTGGTGTATTATGTGATAGAATGTGCCACCGAGACATAATGGTAAGTTCTACAGAGTGGTTGATAGACCAGCTATTGTATGGGGCAGAGTATTGGTTAGTCAAGAATTCACATGTTCAGAAGATGAATATAGTGGATATGAGGATGCTTAGATGAATGTGTGTGCGCATTAGGAGAGATAAGATTAGGAACAAAAATATACGGGGTAAGGTGGGAATGACCTCAGTGATAGACAAGATGCGGGAAATAGAACTGAGATGGTTTGGGCATGTAAAGAGGAGGAGCACAAGATCCTAGTCAGAAGGTGCAATAAGTTGACAGTGATAGGTCTAAGGAGAAGTATAGGTAGATCGACAAAAAGAGGTGATTAGACATGGCATGTCATGTCATGTCATATCTTCGGCTTACCGAGGACATGATCCTAGATAGGAAAGTATGGAGGTGGAGGATTAGGGTAGATGGTTAGTAGGTAGTCGAACAATTTCTCTCTTTCTTATAGGAGAGCATAGTTCTAGTTCTGAGCACCCTGTCTGCTCCCTACTCACCCGTATCATTATTATTATTATATTACTATCTTATTTTCAAATTGTATTACTACCGTTGTTTCTTTTACTTGGGTTATCTTTACTGTTTTTGCTGTCAGTACTTCTCTTTTCTACGGTATTTTCACCATAGCTTTTACTCTTGCTTTTGCCAAACTTGTTTTTGAAAGCATTTTTCTTGGGCCAGGGGTTTATTGAAAACAACCTCTCTACCTCACACAAGGTAGGGGTAAGGTCTGCATACACCCCACCCTCCCCAGTCTCCACTTGTAGGATTACACTGGGTATGTTGTTGTTGTTATTGTTGAATAACGTGTTATAACGATCTCTCTTCTACTTCATTCTCAAGAGAAATGCACCTCTTTATTTGCACTCTGTTACATGAGCCATTATCTCCGGTAACACTGAATTTCACCTTCAACAGAACAAAGTGAATTTTCTGGTGGTTTCATGTAAATTTTTGGCGAGTGGCTTTTAAAGAAACAAATGAATCATTTAGTGACTTTTTTTTATACAAAACAAAGAAAAGTGACTTTAGTATATAAATTCATCAAGTTGAGTAATCATTTGAGAAACTTACTGGACAATTGTGATAGTCATGCAGAAATGGAATTGCGTCTAAATGTTTAAGAACGTAAAAAAAAGAAGAATAATTGCCTCATAAATTGGTATGGAGAGAGTGGTAGCTTCATTTACCTCCTAGTTGCATTACTCGTACATGCTATGCTAGTTCTAATAAAAAGGCTTAAGGATGCTACCTTAAGAAAAGCTACAAGTTTTACAAAAAAGAAATACTTTGCGATACTGCATCGCTACATTCTCTTGTATGAATTATCATAACAGGCTGAGATGTTGCACTCATCGCATACTTTTAATCAATGATAGGAGATGACCTTGGTGGTAGTGGCATTGCTTATACTGAAGCAGGGACAAGTGCTGGAAGATTCAGAAAGTTAATTCTATTTTCCGGAAATGATTATCTGGGCTTGAGTTCCCATCCCTCAGTTATCAAAGCAGCAACACAGGCATTCTATTAACTCCTCTTCAGCATTTTGTTTATTAATGAATTCTTGTAATGCTATCATGTCCCGTTGGGTAAATTTGTTCTGACTGTTGTATTCAGGCAGTCCAAAAGCATGGAATGGGTCCAAGAGGTTCTGCACTAATATGTGGTTATACGAATTATCATAGATTATTAGAGTCATCACTGGCAGAGTTGAAAAGCAAGGAGGTATTATCTTTTTCATTAGTTAACTCTTCGAGGTTATAATTTGATTTGGTGAACTTGCTTAGTTGGGAGATTATCTATCCGTAAGGAGATAATAACATGCAGGAGCCTGTAATGTGTTAGGACCTCACTTATTCTCCATTTTATCTTTTCCTTCTAGAATTAGGGAAATAACTTAGGTATTTTAATAATGAGCAAGGCAACTCTGTACCTTGTGTTTGGACATGAAGAAGGAGGACTACTCTCAGAAGAATTTGTCCATCACCAACACACACACAAAGAAAGCATAAAAAAGAGTTACCTTTTTACCAATTGCTTCTGATGTCTTGTACACCATAAAAAGAAACTTGCGTGTTTATTATTTATTTGATAAAGACAATTTTATGTTTATTAAACTAGGTTCTCACACTTAGCTGCAAATCTCGTCAAATAAGGAACCGATTGCCACTTGCTTGATGATAATTAACTATTAAATAATATCATCTGATTTGTGTTTCTTCTATTCTTATACCACCTGGATGCTGGAGTAAATATTTCAAAGTTCCATAATCATCATCTAGGACTGCATAGTATTAAGATGAGTGGATGTATCTTTCAAATTCATGGAATGTTTTTAACTAGCAATGGTTCTAAATTGGGATTATTATCCAAAAACTGACACACTTTCAGTGAATGACTGATCCAAACTGATGCTTACTCTCTCTGATTTTACATATTAGGATTGCCTTCTTTGTCCCACAGGCTTTTCAGCCAATATGGCCTTTATGACAGTTGTAGGCAATGTTAGTCTGCTCCTAGCCAAAGACAGTCAACCTTCAATAGATGAAAGAGTTGCTGTTTTTTCCGATGCCCTGAATCACGCATCAATCATTGATGGTATACGTCTAGCTGAGAAACAGAAAAGCGTAGCTGCTTTTGTCTATCAGCACTGTGATATGCACCATCTTAATGAGTTATTGTATGTTATTCTTCATTTGATTTCTACTTACGGTGGATGTTATTCTGTTCTTCATTTGTATATATTTGTGTTTTAACAGAACAAATTGCCCAATGAAGAAAAAAGTTGTCATTACTGACAGGTTAGTCATGATTGAAAGTTTCACTTGTTATCAACTTCATCTGCACTGTCATGACCCCAAAAATCCTGAAGCAGAAGGAAGAAAAAGTAGTATGGTGTAACTTTAATACCAGTTTCAAAAAAACAAAAAAGAAGGAAAAAAAAGAGGAAAAAGTACGAAAAAGAACAAATGAGTGGCATCAATCAATTTTATAGTGACCATACCTAAATGCATTATTTAAATGTAGTTACTTTTATGATCTTTTAGCTGTACAAAGATGGATAAGTGGTGTATAAACAGCAATCGGGGGAGCATTTACTATAATTGAGTAATTTTTTTGCAAGCACTTGATTTTGTCCTTCTTTTACTAGCTTGTTTAGTATGGATGGAGACTTTGCACCACTGGTTGAGCTTGTGAAACTCCGTAAGAAGCATGGCTTTTTGTTGGCAATTGACGATGTAAGTCTTTAAACTTCTAGTAAAGAAAGCCATATTTATCTTATTTTGTTTCTCAGAATCTTGCTATGGTCCTACTAATTTTACCCCTTCGATGATATCCATTGCGTATCTTCATTGGGAAGCACTAGTGAAGTAGTTCCAAAGAACTATAGTATCCATGTTCATTTCCTTTCCTTGAGTTCTTCCATCTCTTGATATTCCGTCCTTAATATAATAGTTTATTGCTTACAAAGTTTATTTTTACTTATTGTTGAACTGATTCGATTATGATATGTGTAATTATTATGAGAACTTTTGTTCTTTTTTTTTCCTTCAACTTTCTAGGCTCATGCAACATTTGTTTGTGGCAAAACCGGTGGTGGTGCAGCAGAGTTGTTCAACTGCATAAGTGATGTGGACATTTGCATTGGTACTCTGAGTAAGGCAGGAGGTTGTCATGGTGGATACATAGCATGCAGGTACTCCAAAAGTAATAGTAAATTGTATGTCTCTGTGTGCATGCCCGCGTGTATATTATGTGTATACACAGACAGATTCTTTTATATCTTACTTCACTGAAGACTGCATGAGGTCTTAAGTCCAGTTCTCTTTTGATTAATCTTTAGGACACAAATCTTCAGTTTAGGAGCACTACTTTTTTATCTACTGCTGCGAGTTTTAAGGTTGAAACCACTTGGCAGTTGAACAGCATTTGGAGCCAGTCTCCTTTCATTAATCAGAAACTTGAAGTAGACTTGTAACGAGACTGATTTCGCTTACCTTTCTTTATGTGGATTGCACAGAAGTTCTTTGGGTTATGGATTTTGAGCTCCATACCTCTTAAGTTCAAGTTGAATTTCTTATCCATATAAGTACTTTCTTTTCCTTTTTTGCTTTCGGCTGCTTGTTTTGTTAGACATGGAGTTCTTATAACAACCAGCAGAACATGAAGTAGCATTAAACATGTCAATTATAGATCAACCCTCTCTCTTTTATGAAAGTCAGATTCCTTAATAGTACTGAAATATTTGATCTTGATGCACGACTTAGCTAGTGAATTTTCTGTTATTTTCAATCAAAAATGTTGTTTACTCTTCTTCTCTTTTTGGGGTTGAAATGCTAAATGAACAGCAAGAAATGGAAGCAATTGATACAGTCCAGGGGCCGCTCTTTCATATTTTCAACATCTACCCCAGTGCCCATAGCTGCTGCTGCACATGGTAAATCTACCAAGTTGAATAGTGATTTTCATTATTGGTCTTATCACTTTAAACAAAATTTTAGTGTTTCTAGTTCCCAGAGTTATACAAGTTCCATTCTTTTCTTTTACTATTTGGAAAAAATAAAGTAAAAACAGAGAATAAGATATATTAAGAAATATGAGGAGCAGAAAACCAGAACCAGGTAGAAACTGAGACTGGCACACAGTTTTCGTCCTTTGCATTTTATGTGGCTTTACTGTTTTTTCTCTTATAAAAAAAATGTGGCTAACCTGTACACTGTTAATGGCATGACTTATGCAGCTGCTGTTATTGTGGCAAAAAAAGAGATGTGGCGTAGAAGAGCTATATGGAACAGGGTTCAGGATTTCCGTGATCTGACAGGAATTCCCATTACAAGTCCAATCATTTCCCTTATAGTGGGAAGTGAAGCGACAGCCTTGCAAGCTAGCAGGTTTCCCTCTGTCTTTTGAGCATCTGTCGGTTCGTTTGTCTCTCTATTTTAATCTTTTCCTAAATATAGCATCTCTACTAAGCAGACATCTTTTGAAATTTGGCTTCCACATAACTGCAATAAGACCTCCAACAGTGGCCCCTAACTCTTGCAGGTTTGTCTCTTTCGTATCACTTTCTGGAGTTTTGTAGTGATTGCTGTTGTTTTTTGTAATATCATCCTATTATGGCAATTTTTGTTGCATCATTTTCTGTCAATTTGCCCTCCTTATTTCTTCATGTGGAACTTTGGGCTCTTTTCTTGCATTAGTTAGTCTGCTTAAGGAACTTCTGATGCAGCTATCTGCTATCCTAGCTTATACATATGATATAGGAATTTCGGGTGGTTCATTTTACCTTGCCTTCACCCCCTAGCGGAGGAGATAAACTTAACAAAATAGAGGGCAACCTTGGCTATGAGCGACAAATCTTTATGATGATTCAATGTTAATGACCTCATTAAACCTTTATTTAGAGCCTTCGCTATCGTGGGCTAGATGGATAGCTAGTAGTTGTGAGCACCATTCCCCTGACTATAGATAGGAAAAGATGTAGAGGTGCGTCCCACACTCACTAGGGACTAAGAAGTTGACGAAGTAGCGAGTTAAATGAGAGGCTAGAGTCGAAGGCGAGCCAATGAGCTTCTCAGTTAATGAAGAGCTTCCCTTGATGTGAGCAGAACTATCTATTTGAATTATTAAGAAAGCTCCCCTCCGTTCCTGCTTTGAGGAGTAGATTGAAGGGCTTATCACTTCTCCTACTGCTGCGCACCTTCCATGAGCCACCCATAACAGTTACTTTTGAGTGGGCTGAAGTACTTGTAAAATGGATAGTTAGTATGTGAAGGCATCAAAGGCACTCCCACGTCCCTTTCTTGACAATTTCGACCTAATAAGGTATAGGAATGACTTCCATTTGTTTGCCTGCAAGTTAGTACATCAATAATGTGGGTAATTCAAAGCAGCTATGAAGGTTTGCTCATGTTTAATCAAACATGGTTGGAACATATGTATATATATATTCACATAAGTTTAATTCAGTGCTCCTTTCTTTCAGGTTAAGGATAGCTCTGAGTGCAGCTCACACATTAGATGATGTAAAAAATCTCACAGCTGCACTATCTCAATGTATCAACTTCAGCGAGATTGGATTATATTGCACAAGCTGGAATGCTGCGCGCCTTTAGCTAGTGCAGTGATAAGAATTGTAGTGCTGTCTTTTAGAACTGAATTGATCAAAGATGGTGTATTCTTTCATGGTGTGTACCCACAGCCGATGCAATTTAGCAGTTTTTAATCGAATTGGTTGAGTTATGATTCATTGTTTAAGTCCAAATCAAACAAACTTTGGATGGATCGACTCTTGAAGTATACATGTCTAAATTCTATCCAATCTGCATAGAAAACTAAAATAGAATCAGTGTGTCAACAGTTCTATCGTACCAAAAAAAATAAATTATAAAAAGTTTGTATCGTTATTTTCAGAAGGCAAATTGGTTATTTTTAGAAGACGAGCAGTTGAGAGCCTCTTCTTCTGTTGGGTTAAAAATCTGGTTGTTTAACTTACATTTTTACAAGAGACGACCTAAAGCCCGTCTCAGCATTTAAAATGGCAAGTTGACAACAAATGAACAAAGTCAAATCCCCCTCCCCATTTTCTTTTTCCCTACTTGAAAATATTTCCTGTTTTATTATATTACTAGGGAATTTGACCGCGCGAATTACTTTTTTCAATTGATTATATACATTCTCTCTATTTCCAAACGTAATATTATCACTTTATTTTTTTAATTATATATTAATTATGAAGATCGTTTTGAGATGACCATTGAAATGAAACTTAACAAATTTAACATCTATAATCTATTAAATGGGGGATAGTACATTATTAATCAATATGTCAAGATATATTTTCTTAGTAATTTTTTTGTTTCGTTTATATTGCAATGAACGTGTATTTAACAATAGATTTTGATGTCACTTTGTACATTTTATTGGAATATCAATGAGTTTGAATCTTTATATTACAACATATACTTCGGTGTACCTTTTTTCTTGAGTATCTAAGAATTATGTTGTGAAGTAACTGAAAAATACTAATGAAATACATCTACACGTCTTATTATTCTTTGTCATATTGATATGATAAAATTCCTTTAAATATTTCATTTTTCAATCGTTCTTGTTCCTTTTTCAAATATACAATTTAGATTTGTATGATTTTTGCATAAATCACATCTATTGGTATTTAGATTCTTTAGTTGCATTTATATCAAAAGATAAATGTTATGTTACACTCGTCAAATATGATTTTTCAGAAAGTTATCTAAAAATGTTACGCTACTGATTATTAAGTCTCAATATATTCAACCTCGAATGAGAACATGATTTTTTTTTTTGAATTATTAACTCGCTTACTATATTTTTATCTATATCTTTTATATGAAATATAGAGATAAATAGATTCATATTAACAATGTAAAAATA
>JAJONR010014336.1:0-12346 GCA_029582245.1 Solanum etuberosum
TTTTAAAGACTTAAGTTGCCTATTTTATGACGAGTTGAATATATTCTTTTTATTCAGTTTTTAAGCTTTTGTATGCTTGAGTTAGTCTTCCGCTTGTAGTCAGCCAGGATAAGGGTTCACTTGGGGACCAGCAATGGTTCTCGAGTGTCGGCCACGTCCAGGGTGTAGGCTCGGGTCGTGACATTTTCATATTCATTATCATAACTGTCTGATTGATTCTTATAATTTTGTATATTTTTTGTGGCCAGAAAAAAAGAGAAAATGAAGATTTGTTTGGGCATCAACAGGTCAACTTAAGAAGTGATGCATCAAGTGCAAATCTGAACTCGGGAGATGTTGCAACAAGTTCTCCTGTGAAATCATTTTCTTACCTTTGGGATTTTGAGCTCTTACCCTAGTGACACAATGCAAAATATTTCTGCATATAATTGTAATTGTATTAGTTAATCACCTGAATATCGATGAATATTATTTGTCTTTCATTATTTAAGAAAAGTACTGAATTCTGACTCTTTTCCATTTTTAGGACTAAAGATTTTTTTTAATGTAAAACTTATAGTACTGCTTTTTTCCCAATACTATTGTTCATATTTATAATTTCAAATATAATAAAATTGGGTCAAACAAATCTAATATTATATATATATTCTAAAAGTACGAAGGTAAATATATGCCAAGAAGAAAATATATATTAAGAGTTCTATGATAAGTCTATTGAAGAAGAATAACTTTTTTCCATATTTAGGAAAATCTTTCTTGGAGAAAAAAGATTTTTCCTAGGGAAGATTATTCTCCCAAATAACTCATATGTAGGTCAAGTGACCAAACCAATTATATATATTATGAGTATTTTTATAATTTATCTTTATTATCGTCGTTCAAGGTTTCTTTGTTAATTTGGGCTTAATGACCTGGTGTTTTGATCCAACCAACATGTTCAGAATTTTAGTTCAATCATATTCTCTAATCGTACATCAAGAGATTGGACTCACTAGATGAAGTGGTTCATGTAAACATTGTTATGCTTCCTTTTTAGATTCAAAATAGATGAACAAGAGTGTGCTAAAAAGAAGAGAAGGTAAAAAAGAGACCATTGTGTAGCTCTAACCAAATTTTCTTTACATTATTAATTTATTGATAAATTTGTAGTGGTATGTTATGCAATATGTGAAAAAAATATAATTCTATTCTCATCTATGGTATAATTGTAATGATCTTTTAAGTCATTTTTGTATTATTGCCTTTGTTTCTTCATTTACAATGTTCCTATAGCGACCCTAAGTTATTTACGATTTGTTCAGACTGACAGTTCACTCACTCAGTCGTTCGTTTAGATTTTTTGCATGTTTATGTGTTTTGGAGCTTTTGAAACTTGAGCAGTTGACTTTGGTCAAAATTTCTAGAAGACGGCCTCAGAATGCAATTCTGATTTTTTCGTCAGCCTCGAAACGTTGAGTTTGGTTTAGAAGGACCCTTGGTGCAGATTCGAGGCTTCTCAGCTCATCTTGAGCCCTCTTGTGGAGTATGACTCAAAACAGAGGTTGGGTGTGGGACCATTTTTAATCGAGTTTACATCCATTGGAAGTTTCGACATCGCCTTTGAGTCTGAAATGCTGAATTTGGTGGGCGTAGCATATCTCGTTTGCACACACAAGGTTCAAACCTCGTTTGGATATTTGAACACTTAATGTTCTAGCTGATGCAGCAGCATTTGGTGCAGGTGACCTTCCTCATAACCGTCATGATAAATCCTCTGTGAGCACGGAGGGGTACTATACTTGGCCTCATAGTCGCGATTGTGATGAGCACTTGACCGGGGTTGACCGTGTTTAGTCTTTGCGGTCACGAGTGTTGACCTCTACAATTTTGTAGGTCATTTAACCTACGATACATGATCGCGACCTTAGACCCCTGCGTTCCTGATAAGTTCATTTGTTGTTTTAAATAAACACTAGACGCAAACCAGCTCCATTCCTCAACTTCAAATTACGATTTTGGGAGCTTCACAACTCCAAATTGGGTGATTGTTGTTTGTAATTGTATGGGATGTCCGGGCTTCGTGTTGGACTGTTCGGTGACTTGTGGAGAGAGTCATGCGGAGGTAAATTTCACCTCGAAGGATCTAACTTATTGGTTTAATGGTGAATTCTTGGTGTTTTGCTTGCATGTGGTTGTTTGCTTTTTTTCGAGCCTTGAATTGTGTCTCATTTTGGGACACAAGTTCGGTAAGCTAAATTCGACATTTTTGATAGAGTCAATTCAGGGATTCTCAGCGTAGATTCAAAATTCTCATTTTTGACTTGATTTTTGGTCCATCTCTAATTGTTGTGATTTTTTTGAAAAAGGCAACATGCCTTCACGACATGGCATCAGCCTTGCCAATGAGGAGATAAAAATCAATGGGCTCCACGAATGTTGCCTAAGGAATGTGAATGTGAAGCGGAACACGTGTTGCACCAGTTTGTGCAACATCAGCTGATGCAACAATGCTCAAAAATCCCGAACAGGGGGTCCAAGATTAATTTGGAACCCCCTGCATGCAAATGAATTACACTATCCTACAAAATTCAACATTTTGTACTCATTGAATATGTCAAAACTTTCAAGTGAGGTCTTCTCGATGAAAAGTAGATCCCACACCCAAACTCCATTTTAATTCTAATTCTACAAAGGGTCTCTAGATGAGCTCGGAAGCCTCGGGTTTGCACCAAAGGTCCTTCTAGACCAAAACCAACATTCTGGAGCTATCAAAACTGTCCGAGTTTGATTCTTAGGTTGTCTGTGAAAAGTTTTAATCGAAATCAACCGTTCAAATTTAGAAGCTCCAAAATACGAAACTTGTAGAAAATACAAATGAACAACAAGGTGATCAAACTATCAATTCCAGCACGTCATAAATGACTTGGGGTCACTACATGATAGCTCTAAATGTTGAAAAGATCAAAAAACATAAAAAAAAAATGAATTGAATGGTAATGATAGATGTAGATTCATGTGATACAACATATAATACTTGACCATATATTATGTATATATGCCGAAAAAGTTATTCATTCACCTTTTATAGGTTAATAATTTGAATGTTATAACCATTATAAATTATTTTTTCACATGAACTTAGACCCAAATTGTAACACCTCAATATTTGGTAAGTGGAGTTGGAAAAGAAACTCTGAAATTTGTCTACTGATGTAGTTCTCGTGAGTCAACCTATGGACCGTACAAGGTCCTAGGGTCCATAGGGAGGCAGTCGTGGATGATTACTTGAGAAATTGGTGGGGCATAAATCTTAATGTTCGCCTTCTTAGCCAAAAAAATTGAAAAATGACACTGTCAACTTTGGCATAAAAGGACCGATTAGGCGATTCACCGAATGACATTAGGCAAACTATATCGGGTCCGCCCAGTAGAACATAAGGTTTGGTATTTGTAAAGGAATCAGCGAGCTTAAGCACCTTCGGAAATTCATCGAAGATGTTTGGCGGCGTTAGTTTCAGACTGGCGAACGTGCCTGGCAGAAAAAGGCCAAGAATCTCTTCTCTTTTAAAAGGCCATCCTTTGATATTTTTGGTAATTTTCACTTCCTAATCTCTTAACTCTTAACTTAAGTAATAATTTGTACACTTTTTCCTTTGATTTACTTGGGTGGAGTGCTTGAGTGTTCGTAATTCTTGACCCAAACCCTTCCGCCCTCTTTATTGTTGATTTGTACTTGTCTGAAGTTGGTTCTCAAAGTTAGTTTTAGTATTTTGCTTAAATTTGATGCATATTGATTGGGTTAGTTGTTATTGTTGATATCTTGTTGTGTGATTCATGTGGGTCGATTAATTTTAGTCGAATGCATACTTCCCATGAACTAGGATAGTTGATTTTGTGACATAAATTGAATGTGAAGGTTTGAAATTTGAATGTTAAATAGTATGGATTTTTTGTGAGAGTTGTTTAGGTGAATTCTGAGTAGCCCAGTGTTGCCTATTTTGTTTGTATTTTCCAAATGATTGATAGGGTGACGTCTTTCTTAGGAGAAAATTGTCAACGTGTTAATGCTTTGTTAGAATTTGGGGAAAATCTGAGTACGTAGGGATAAATTCGCATATGGTTAGCTTGTTAAACTGCTTTGGGTGTTGGGAAGTGTTACATTTTGCTGTGAAATTTTGAAAAATTGATGTTGGGCTGAAATTACCTGTTTGGCGAGCTTGTCTTAGCTCTCCAAGATAATAAGGCGAATCGCTGGGTAAGACCCAATTGCTTTTTATTTTCAAATTTGTGACCTGGGTATTGTCACATTTGGCGGGCTTGTCTTAGCTCGCCAAACTATCTCGGTGGATCGCTGAGTTGGAACTGACATCACCCTTTCAACCTGACCTTATCTGTTTTGTACTTTCATATTCGGCGGGCTTGTCTTAGTTCACAGAACCCAACTCGACGTATCATCGAGTGTGAGATGACATCACCCTTTTATGCCTGAGTCAAATTTTGTTTGGTCCTGTCAATTTCGGCGAGGTCGTCTGAGTTCGCCTAACCTGTTAGAAAAATCATCTTTCTATTCGGCAAACCTCAAGACATTGTTCTAACTGTGATTTTTGTGGACTTCTTTCAACTAACCTTCACACGATATTTGTTTTGACATGTTTTAGTTTACATGAAATGGCCAAAGGTAAAAGGGTTGTGTTATCTGAGTTCGACTCCAACTTCACTCCTACTCTACCTCCTCTAAAATGGCATAGGGGTAGTAATAAATAAGCCCTCTGAGTAGCAGCATGCCACTCCGCGTGTCTTTATGTGTGTGAGTGAACCACAGAAGTAGGTTGTTAAGAGAAAAATGAGTGCAATCCGCTCCAAGTTACCTGAAGACCCAACCACAAATGCAAGCATGTGCTTTTAGGGTTATTTTGGCAATAGCTCCAAGGGCCATCAAAAGGCTCAAAGTAGTGGGGAAGCATATGATACTTGAGGAGAGGTGGTTGCCCAGGGATAGAGTCATAAGTGACTACCCAGCAATATGGGACACGATCAGATTTCATGGGTTTGAGCCATTTACTAGAGCTCGACCCCATATGTCCTGGCATAGGTTCATGAGTTTTATGCTGCCTATGCAAAGGCATTGTCCAAGAATCGTTGATTATAGACCCTTGGAAAAGGTCAAAGTTCGAGGTAACATTGCTTAGTTCAATTGTGGAACTATAAATGATGTTTTAGGAACAAAAGGCAACACGGCTGAAATGTACAAGTTGTGTATGAAGCACAACTTGAATGCCTTGAAGTGATGGTTGGAACCTCTGCTATCCGATATTACTCCTCCGTGGATGGCAGACAAAGTGATATAAAAACTTGAATCCTCTCAAACTATTGATACGTCTCTTGCTGGAACACTAACGGGTACTTTGACCACCATGAAGTTTGATGGTTCTCATACCATGCATGAGCATGTCAATGAAATGACAAACATAGCAGTAAGACTTAAGTCCTTGGGAATGGAAGTGGAATAAAATTTTCTTGTACAATTCATGATCAACTCATTACCATCAGAATATGGTCCTTTCCAAATGAACTATAACACCATGAAAGATAAATGGAATGTGCATGAATTACACGGAATACTGGTTCAGGAAGAAATAATGCTGAAGAATCAAGGAACTCACTCCATCAACTTTGTAAGTCATCAAAGAGCTGGAAAGAAAGGAAAGAAACATGATAAGGGAAAGAAAAAGGAACGTAATGTTAATGAGTCTTCATCTCAAGTACGTAAGAAAGAATATAAGGATGATAAATGTCATTTCTTTGGAAAATTTAGACACTTTCAGAAAGATTGTCGGAAGCGTAAGGCATGGTTCAAGAAGAAAGGTAAGTCTTGGGTTTTTACATGTCTCGAATAAAATTTAACTAAAGTTCCTTATAATACTTGGTGGATTGACTTTGGTTGTACTATTCATGTTTCTAATATGATGCAGGGATTCATTACAACACAGATCATAAATCAGAATGAATGATTTGTGTATATAGAGAATAGAGTGAAGCCTCCATTTGAAGCTATCGGGACTTATCGTTTAATCCTTGGTATTGGGCGTCACTTATATTTATTTGAAACTTGTTATGGACCTTCTCTTTCGAGAAATTTAGTTTCTTTGTGTTAGTTAGATAAGAGTGAATACTTTTTTTAATTTTGGTAATGGTTGATTTAGTTTGTTTAAGGATAATCATCTCATTGGTACTGGTACTCTTTGTGATAGCTTATGCAAATGAAATCTTGATAATATGCTTGCCAAAACAATCTTAACTTTGTATCATAATTTTGAAACTAAACGAAGTTGGGTGAATGAACAATCTAGTCACTTGTGGCATAAACGTTTAGGTTCAGACTGGATAGATTAGTTAAGAATGAAATTCTTTCAGATTTGGATTTTACAGACCTTAAAATTTGTGTGGATTGTATTAAAGAAAAATAAATAGAACATAAAAAGAAAGGAGCCACGAGAAGCACACAGCTTCTTGAAATTATACACACTGATATATGCGATCCTTTTGATATCGCATCTTTCACTAAGAAAATATATTTTGTTACTTTTACTGATGGTTTTTTACGTTTTGGTTATTTTTATTTTTTGCATGAAAAATCTCAAGCGATAAATGCTTTAGAAGTATTTATTAATGAGGTTGAAAGACAACTAGACAAAAAGGTAAAAATAATCAAGTTAGACAGAGGTGGTGAGTATTATGGAAGATACGATGAAATTGGATAACACCTTGGGTTTCCATTTGCTAAATTCCTAGAAAAACATGGCATATGTGCTCAATACAAAATGTCAGGCACACCACAACAAAATGGTGTGGCTGAAAGGCGTCATCGCACATTAATGGATATGGTTAGGAGTATGTTGAGTAATTCATCTTTACCTCTTTCAATGTGGGTGTATGTTTTAAAGACTATCGTTTACTTGTTAAATAGGGTTCCTAGTACAACACTTTCAAAGATACCTTTTGAATTGTGGACCGAAAGAAAACCTAGTTTAACGCACCTGCATGTTTGGGGTTGCCCGGCAGAAGTAAGAGTTTATAACCCACAAGAAAAGGAACTGGATTCAAGAACAATCACTGAATTCTTCATTGGTTACCTAGAAAAATCAAAGGGGTATAAATTTTACTGTCTTAATCATAGTACGAGAATAGTTGAAACTAAAAATACTAGGTTCATTCAGAATGGTGAATTTAGTGGAAGTGAAGAACCACGTAATGTAGAAATTAAAGAAGTTAGGGAACAAATTCTTCTACCCTGCACTTCTTCTAAAACTGTTGTTCCTGAAATTATTATACAACCTAATAATCAACAAGAACAACATATTAATGCTCCTATTAATCATGATGAAGTCATAACTGATAAACCTACATTAGATGAACCACAAGAAGTAGCATTAAGAAAATCTCAAAGACAAAAGAGATCTGCTAATTCTAATTATTATTTGGCATATCTACACGAGTCAGAAATTCATTTGGGAATTGATAAGGATCCATTTTCATTTTCACAAGCCATTGAAAGTAAGAATTCTTATGAATGGTTAGAAACTATGAAAGATGAGTTGAAATCTATGGAACATAATGAAGTTTGGGATCTTATTGAATTGCTTGGAGGTTGCAAAATAGTTGGGGTAAATGGGTCTTTAAGACCAAATGCGACTCAGCCGGAAACATTGAGCGTCACAAGGCCACACTTGTTGCAAAAAGTTTTACTCAGAAAGATGGCATCGACTATAAGGAAATATTTTCACATGTTTCTAGAAAAGATTCACTTTGAATTATAATGAATTTAGTAGCTCATTATGACTTAGAGCTACATCAAATCGATGTGAAAACAACCTTTCTAAAAGGGAATTTGGAGGAAGAAGTTTATATAAATCAACCTTAGGGGTTTCCTATCAAAGGAAAGGAACACATGGTGTGTAAACTTAAGAAGTCAATATACGGACCTAAACATGCTTCTCGATAACGGTATCTTAAGCTTAGTGAAACTATTGTAAGCTTTGAATTTAAGGAAAACACTGTTGATCGGTGTATATATCAGAAGATCAGTGGGAGTAAGTTTATCATGTTAGTTTGACATCTTTCTTGATACTAATGAGTTTGGTTTGTTATATGATATCAAGAAGTATCTCTCTAACAAGTTTGAGTTGAAAGATATGAGAGAGGCATCCTATGTGATTGGGATAGAAATACTTCGAGATAGATTACAAGGATTATTGGGGTTGTCTCATAAAGCCTATATTAATAAAGTGTTAGAGACATTTAGAATGGAAAAAATTCTAATCAAGTCCTATTGCAATTCAAAAAGGAGATAAATTTAGTCTCAATCAATGTCCAAAGAATAACTGAAACGTAAACAAATAATATATATTCCTTGTGCCTCAATCATTAGGAGCCTAATGTATGCCCAAACTTGTACCAGACCAGATATAAGTTTTATTATTGGGATTTTGGGCCCTTATCAGAATAATCCAGGAATTGACCATTGGAAGGCTGCAAAGAAAGTGTTGTGATACTTACAAAAATGAAAGATCATATGCTCACTTATAGAAGATCTGATCATCTTGATGTGGTTGGATATTCAAATTCCGATTATGCTGGTTGTGTGGATACAAGAAAATCCATATTTGGATATTTATTTCTGTTAGATGGAGGAGCAATATCATGGAAGAGTGTGAAGCAGTCTGTTATAGTTGCATCCACTATGGAAGCTGAGTTTGTGGCATTCTTTGAGGCCACAGTTAGGCTAATTGACTGCGAAACTTTATTTCAGGACTTGTGCTAGTCGACAGTATTTCCAAGCCGATGAAACTTTATTATGATAATACTGCAACAGTCTTCTTCTCTAAAAATGTTAAGTATTCAAAGAAAGCCGAGCATATGGAATTGAAATACTTCTCAGTTAAAGAAGAAGTCCAGAAAGATAAAGTGACAATTTAACATATTAGCACCAAGCTTATGATTTTTGATCCTTTGACGAAAGGAGTACCACCCAAAATATTCATTGAACATGTTGAATGAATGGCCAATATTTATGGAAATGAATGACTTTATATAAAGACTTTATTATGTTCATGAAGATTGACACTATGAGCTTAATTATATATGTTTCTGTTGTTACCAATTTTCTCTTGTATACATAATTTTGAGAATGATGATAATAGATTCTGACTATGATTATGTATTCTAAGTATTATTGGTGGATCATTATAAATATGTAAAGCTTGTATTGGATAATAGACTAATATTGTGATATGTGAAAGGGAATACATCAGTTAAAGAATGTATAACTGCTATGACTCATATTAGTTGATTTATTCAATAACAACGAATGTTATTTTCAATGAAAGAAAGATTTGGCATCTTAGTTGTGCACCTAATGAGTGATATATTTATCGAACTATTCTGTGAATACGATCATGTGCGCCAAGTGGGAGAATGTAAAAAAATATGATCATGTGGGTATACTTATATTTGGTTTAATAACTATTGATTATCTATGTCTACTTGGATAAATATGGGAAGTTAATTTTCGTTATAACTCCCAACTATGAGAAGTTAATTTTGGGTTATAACTCCCCACCACCTACTTTAATGGAAAGTGTGATTAAAGTAATCGGTCGTCTCTCTGTCTTTAAAAACTGAAGAATATTGTATCTTTCATCAACACGTTTTCTGAAAGAAATCAGTAAAAGAAAAGAGAGAGAAAAGAGACAATTTTTTTCAAGAACAAAGAAAAGACTTTCGCTCAATTCATGTCAAGATTCTATGGTTGATTCGGGTATATATTTCTTGACTGAATTATTGTAGTAGTAGATTTATCTAAAAATCATGTAGTTCTACGATTGTAAATAATTGATAGGATTTATGATTTGATTGTTTATGTTTTACAATCTGAATTTAGATAAATCCTTACAATTCTAACATACCTTATTGTCACGATCCAAATTAGAGTCATGATGACACCTACCATAACCCACCAGTAGGTAAGCCAACCCATATCCTGAAACGACAAGCAACATACATATTGAATATTATTTAATTGTTTCTTATATGTTGAATTTGATTGTATTAAGTTGTCTCTTTATATTTCATATATAATTTGAGATTGCAAACTCTGATTTACTTTAGATCTCTTATGTTGCTTGTGAAAAGGGCATTAGAGGGAGAAGAGATAGTTGATAATGACTCAGTTGGATTCGTTTGACAGCTGAAGCTTGAAATAGTTTAGCTAAAATAAAGTATTAGATTTATTTTAGTGAATTGCTTGTTGGGTTTGATGAAAATCCATATGATATGTGATAGTTGATTGACAAATAGCTATCATTACCTGTAATATAGCTTACACTGTGGTATTCAATTGATTGTAATCATTACCAATACCCAAATAGCAAGATTATAGTTCATACTAGCATATTCTTAAGAGTCTGCATACACTTATGATAAAACTCTGTTTAAATATTTGTGGTTGTTAACTTGAAGTAATTGAGAAATAATTCAGATTCTACGTTCAAATTGTTACACAACACCCCCCCCCCCCCATTAACTCCTCCAGCATAAATTTTACCAACTTACAAACCTCTAGTGAAATAAAACACATTGTAAGGTGAATTATATTCAATCATTTTTTATGGAATCGATCTC
The DNA here is from genome assembly GCA_029582245.1 of Solanum etuberosum. Lineage (NCBI taxonomy): Eukaryota > Viridiplantae > Streptophyta > Magnoliopsida > Solanales > Solanaceae > Solanum > Solanum etuberosum. The sequence continues at coordinate 10,660 of JAJONR010014336.1, forward strand.
AACTCTTCATTGTGTTATATTTTGCAAACAGTCGTCTAAACATTTGTTTTTAATGTATTGTTGAATTTTATCAGTATCACTCATATTTAATATCAAAACTAATCAAACCCCTAATGAAATGGAATAATGTAGTATTAATACTAAGCTAGGATAGGAATAAACATTAATAATGATTTTTAAAAAAATATCATCATCAATAAAATAAGGGTCTTCTATGACAAGATGACTTTTGTCTTAAGAATATAAACTATGAATCATTGTTTCTTTCTCCATTGTTCAAGTAATCTACCAAGTAAAGCTTGTACTTTTTATTTTAGCATTTTCTTAATCTTCATGTTATCATTCCAAGCATCCTTTAAGACTTTGAAGTAGCAACAAGATAAAAATATCTTGAACTACTTACCTTTGCATACCGTGCATGCATAAAATGTACAAAGGTAAGGAACAAACTACATAATGAGACTTTTTATTCTATAGTCAAATGAAAACTACATTAGTTTGTTGCACAATTTTATGTCAGTAATGTTTTTATTCACGGTGAATTACAAAAGAAAGTCTACATGAGATTTCTTTTAGGTTTATCTCCTCTTTATCCTCAACATGATTGAATATTTAGGAAGTCTCTTTATAAACTCAATAAAGTCTCCAAGCAACGGTATACCAAACTTGTTGGGGTTCTATATTTTAAGATATTTTTCTTCCTCTATCAGTCTCCCTATTTTTAAGTGTAGAGGTGATACTATTATAAATTGTATCAATTTATGTCGATTACATATTGATCACAGGGTAATGATCGAATTGTTATCACAGAATTGAAGTCATCAAGCCAAGGGAACTTTCAAGGAAAAATATGAATACATTATAACACAAGGAAAGTTCACTTTGGGCTTACTCAATGAGTTGGAGTACTTCTCTAATCTTCGAGTTGTTTCTTCTCCTCTAGATCTTCAATTAAAATTGACTACAAACTCTAGTGTTCCTCTAGAAGATGCAGGTACAATCTATAAGAGATTATTGGAAAGCTTACTATTTAACTCATATCCAATCAAATCTTTGTTTTACCATGTTGACTCTCAATTAATATATGTAATGACCTTATATGGATCACCTCACGATTGGACTTAGAATGCTACAATATATTTGGTCCAACCTAGGCTAGTAACTATTCTCAATGCAAGAACATCCTTTTCTCTTTTGTTTTTTTTATACCAATTAGCCTTCTTTTAAGATTTCTCGCCAATATGTGAATGGATATTTCATTAGTCTAGGGGAGCTCCATTAAGGGTGTGTTTGGTTCCGGAAAATGTTTTTCAATTTTTTCATGTTTGGTTGGCTTAAAATGTTTGGAAAATATTTTCTAAATCAACTCATTTAAGGAAAATGACTTCCCTTCCAAAATTAAGGAAAACATTTTTCAAAACTCTACTTCATACTTTCATTTTTTTCTCTTACCCTACCCATACCCTGTACCCGACCCTCCCTATTCAAAACAAAAATTTAAATTTTCAAATTTTCAAATATATTTTTATTCCTACCCCCAAAGCAGCCCCCCCTCCCCCCCCCCCATCAAACAACAAAATAAAAAATTTAAGAATTATTTTTGAAAATTTTAAGATTTTTTTACCTCACCCAAACCCTACCACCCCTACCCCTACACCCCCCCCCCCCCCAAAAAAAAAATTCTTTT
>JAJONR010014337.1:0-14037 GCA_029582245.1 Solanum etuberosum
ATCCTTCTTCTTCTTCTTCTTCAAGTTACTAGAGAGAGAATTATTTGGGATGAGAGTTGGTTTTCTTTTGTGAATTTGGGAGAATGAAGTAAATGGGGTGAATTTGGGGGTTAAAAGGCTTATATAGGGGTCATAAACATAGGAAAAATGACTAAGGATAGGAACTAATTAATTAGGGAAAGACCCAACTGCCCCTAAAAATAACAGCCAGTTGACCATCCACGGACCCCAATCAACGGACTGTGGTATGACCTACGGTCCATCCTGGTGGACCGTCGATGGTCTTCTGGGGTTTTAATTTTGGCCTTCGAACTACGGACCCTGACCACAGACCATGGTCTGACCTACGGTCCGTAGGTCTAGTCGTGGTCATGGACCTCAAATCGCATTGCTAGGTAGCCCATCCACGGACCGTACTTACGGTCCGTGGTCCCATCCACGGGCCGTGGGTGGCCCTCGTGACTGGTACCTGCAATTTCCCAACACTGATTCTTTTCTCTTTTTTTCAGATACGGGGTGTTACAATATCTCCCCTTTGGGACCATTCATCCTCGAATGAGATTTAAACTGGTTCTAAAAGCTTAGGGGAGGAACTAACAACCCAACCTAACAATGCAATGCATGAAACCATGGAGGAATTATCGACTGCAAGCTAGGACGTTCTCAAAACATCATAAGAGGGTGAAACTAACTCTATCAGCCCATTATGCATGCAATGCACATAAATAAGGAGGAAACATCAACTCGAAGCTCAACATACTCAAATGCATCAGAAGGAAGTAGGAACTACATCTAGCAACCTAATATGCATGACATCTCAAAATTTCTCCTGTTCAAGGAGGAATTACCTTCTCCAAGCTAAAAGCATGATCAACACAATCTCATGGAGCCTATATGTAATTCACTCTCAAAAAGCATATCTAAAGCATGTTCATCAATTCAACTCATGAAGTCTATAGGCAACTCATACTCAATGCACAACAAAATGAGGAAAATCAAGCATGTAAACTCATTTTCTTTTAAAACATAAGTTTACATGAACATGCATAACATAAGGAAATAATGGAAACACATAAAACCACATGACTCCCAAAACAAACGTTAAACCAAGAGAAACTCATTACCTAAAGCTAAAGTAGAAGTAGAAGGAAAAAGATGCGGATATCGGGACATCATATCGGCCTCGGCCTCCGAAGTAGCACCCTCAACTAACTGATTCCTCCATAAAACTCTCACGGAAGCAACTTCTTTATTTCTCAACTTCTTGACTTGCCGGTCTAAAATCTCAACCGGAACTTCCTCATAAGAAAGACGCTCATCAACTCCCAACCCTTCTAAGGAAACTATGGATGTCGGATCTCCAACACATTTCTTCAACATAGAGACAGGGAAAACCGAATGTACAGATTCCAACTCATTTGGAAAATCTAGCTCATAAGCAACTTTACCAACGCGCCTCAAAATCTGATATGGGCCTACATATCGGTGACTAAGATTCCCTTTCTTACCAAACCTCATTACACCCTTCATGGGTGAGCTTTTCAAGTAAACCCAATCATGAACAACAAACTCAAGATCCCTTCTTCTCACATCGGCATATGACTTTTGCTGACTTTGAACCATTTTCAACCTTTCTCTAATAAGTCGATCTTTCTGTATGGCCAGATGTAAAAATTCAGGACCCATTTGGGCAACTTCACCCACCTCAAACCAACCGATAAGAGATCTACACCTCCTTCCATAAAGAGCCTCATATGGAGCCATATCAATACTCGAGTGATAGCTATTATTATAGGCAAACTAAATCAATGGCAAATGGTCATCCCAATTACCCTTAAAATCAATCACACAAGCTCTTAACATATCTTCCAAAGTTTGGATAGAACGCTCCGCTTGCCCATTGCTTTGGAGATGAAAGGTCGAACTATGCTTAACCTTAGTGCCAAGACCCTTTTAGAAAGACTTTCAAAACTGAGAAGTGAATTGGGTGCCACGATCGGAAATAATGGACAGAGGCACTCCATGAAACCTTACCATTTGTCTCAACTATAACTCGGCATAGTCCTCCGCCGAATAAGAAACCTTGACGGGAAGGAAATGTGCCGATTTCGTCATCCAATCTACGATCACCCATATAGAGTCATGTTGTCACCCAGTGCGAGGCAAACCAATAATAAAGTCTATATTCAAGTCTTCCCACTTCCAAGTAGAAATGCTAATATCTTGGGATAAGCCTCCCGGTTTCTTATGCTCAACCTTTACTTGTTGGCAATTCTGACAGTTAGCCACAAATCCCGCAATGTCCTTCTTCATTCCATTCCACCAATAGACTTCCCGCAAATCACGGTACATCTTGGTGGCTCTCGGGTGAATGGAATACCGCGAACTATGGGCTTCTATCAAAAAAAATTCCCTCAAGTCATCCACATTTGGAACACATAAACGACCTTGGTACCTAAGTACACCATCTCCCCCTTGGGAGAAAGCCTCAACGGTTTTCTTAAGCACCACTTCTTTCAACTCTACCAAAATTGGGTCAAGACCTTGCTTGGCTATCATATCCGCCACAAAAGACGATTCAGAACCATTGTGAACCATAACACCACCCTTGGTGGAGTCCACCAATTGAACACCTAATTGATCCAATCTATGAACATCTCGAACCAACTCTTTCTTTTCTTCTTGAACATGAGCAACACTACCCATAGATAATCGACTAAGAGCATCCGCTACCACATTACCTTTACCGGGGTGATAAAGAACACTCTTGGCATAATCTTTCAATAACTCAAGCCACCTTGTTTGGCGAAGATTCAAATCCTTTTGATTGAACACATATTGCAAACTCTCGTGGTCGGTAAACACATCTACATGCACACCATACAAATAATGCCTCCAACTATTTAAGGCATATACAACCTCCGCTAATTCAAGGTCATCGGTAGGATAATTCTTTTCATAAACTTTAAGTTGCCTTGAGGCATAGACAATCACTTTTCCATTTTGCATAAGCACACACCCTAACCTAATTCTTGAGGCATCACAATAAACGACAAAACAATCTGTCCCTTTCGGTAAGGTCAACACCGGAGCGGAAGTAAGTCTATCTGTCAACTCTAGAAAACTCATTTCACACATCTCGGTCCATATGAACTTAACTTTCTTTTGAGTCAAAGTCGTCAAAGGAGAGGCAATTGAAGAAAATCCCTCAACAAACCTTCTATAATAATCGGCTAAACCCAAGAAACTCCTAATATCTAAAACAGTTAGAGGTCTAGGCCAAAAATTGACCACATCCATCTTCTTAGGATTTACGTCAATACCCTTACTTGAGACAATATGACAGAGGAAACTATGGACCTTAACCAACATTCACTTTTGCTAAATTTTGCAAAAAGTTGTTGGTCCTTAAGAATTTGAAACATGATCCTCAAATGATCAATATGCTCATCCTCACTCCTTGATTAGATCAAAATATCATCAATAAACACAATCAGAAACATGTCAAGGTATTGTCTAAACACCCTATTCATCACATCCATAAACGCCACCGGAGAATCAATCAACCCAAATGACATCACCAAAAACTCATAATGACCATACCAAGTTCGAAAATCCGTCTTCAGAATGTCATCTTCTCTCACCCTCAATTGGTGATAACCCGATCGAAGATCAATCTTAGAGAAATAACTTACCCCGTGATGTTGGGCAAACAAATCATCTATCCTCGGAAGAGGATACTTGTGCTTAATAATCACCTTGTTAAACTAAATAATCAATAAACATACGATGAGTGCCATCCTACTTTCTAACGAACAAAAGTGGAGCACCCCATGGAGAGATACTCAGTCAGATGAAGCCCTTATCCAACAATTATTTCAATGGTTCTTTCAACTCTTTAAGTTCTGTCGGATCCATACGGTAAGGATGAATAGAAATAGGTTGCGTATTTGGGAGAAGGTCAATACCGAAGTCTATTTCCCGCTCGGGATGAATTCCAGGTAGGTCATCTGGAAACACTTCCGGAAACTCATATACAAAGGGGACCGACTAAAGAGAAGTGGTTTCGGAATCTATATCCCTCACCCTAACTAGATGGTAAATGCAACCCTTAGAAATCATATTTCTAGCTTTAAGATGACAAACAAACTGACCCTTAGGCATAGAATTTCCCCCTTTCCACTCTAGGACAGGCTCATTTGGAAATTGAAACTTGACTACATGAGTTCTATAACCAATAGAAGCATAACATGAGTGCAGTCAATCCATACCCAAGATAACATCAAACTCTAACATATCAAGCTCTACCAAGTCAACAAGAGCAACTCTATAGGATAAGGGAACAAGACACTTTCTATAGACCCTCTCATCCACAATAGAGTCACCAACAGGAGTAGAGACAGAAAAAGGTTCTAACAACACATCTGGGAGCACATCAAATGTCATTGCCACATTTGGCGTCACAAAAGACAAAGTAGCATCACAATCAAGCAAAGTAGATACCTCTAGTTGAAAAACTTTCAACGTACCTGTAACCACATTGGGTGAACTCTCTTGCTCCCTACGAGTCTGAAGTACATAGAAACGGTTTTCCTTAGGAGCATTGAAACCCAAACCACTAGGAGGAGCTCGCTTGCCCTCTCTTTCTTTAGTCATAAGCATCGGGAATCTCTCATTTTGTGACCACTTTTACCACACCCATAACAACCATCCATGTCGGCTAGGCACTTACCATCATGCTTCCTTCCACACTTAGTACAAGTAGACCTAGACAATGAAGATCCACTACCATTACCTCCTTGAGGCTTAGGTTTAGACACCCTATCTTGGTTGAACTTTGGAGGAGCATTAAAAGAATCTCGGCCGGAAACCTTTTGTCGGAATCTAGGTCGACCTTGTCCATCGGACCTTGCATGAGAGAAATTTCCATCACCGATCATAGCCCTCTTTACCTCTCTGGACTTTTCCTTAACTTTTTCCTCCTCAATTTATTGTGCATGCAGCATGAGACGAGATATGTCCATTTCATGAATGAGCATGGCGGTTCGGCATTCTATAACTACTATTTCAGACACTCCTAAAATGAACTGACTCATTCAAGCCCTTAAATCTGAAACCATTATTGGAGAATATTTCGAAAATTGAGTGAACTTTAGAGCATACTCCCTCACACTCATACTCCTTTGCCAGAGGTTAATGAACTCAATCACCTTGGCTTTCCTCATTTCTAGGGGAAAGAACCTATCAAGAAAAGCGGCTTTGAACTTGTCCCAATCAAGAGGACCCGCATGAGGACCCGCATCTTTCGGTCTCCCTTCTTTTCATTGATTATACCATATTTGAGCCACTCCATTTAGTTTATAAGCAGCCAACTCCACTTTGTCCACCGGCGTAACTCCCATGATAATCAAAACCTTATAGACCTCATCAATAAACTCTTGAGGATCTTCCTCAATTTTAGAACCATGAAACTCCAAAGCATTCATACTTGTGAAGTCCCTCACTCTTGCAGTCGTCGTACCCACATTTGGGTTCACAGGAACCACAACCTACCTATTTGTTTGGGCCGTCACCGCTTGAGCCAACACTTGAAAAACAGCCCTAAGCTCCGCATTCGACACTTGTTAGGCCAAAGGATCGACCAGAACTTGAGGAGCTTGGGGAGAAGCCTCTTGTTCCTGATTCTCCCTCACATTCCTTCTAGCATAAGCTCTTACGGTAGCCATATCCTGAAGAACATAGGATAAGGGTTAGGAGAGATACTTTATAGAGTTAAACTCTATTGTACAACTTAAGAGTAATCAAAGAAGTGGAGTTTCCTGCTCATCTTGTAGACTCTTATTCATAAATGTGGGGCGCTTCACACTCATGAACAAGACTCTACTAGACGTGGCTCATGAAACAACCAAGGACCATTCTAAACCTTGTGCTCTAATTACCATGTTTGTCACGACCCAGGGGTACCCCCTAGATGTAACATGTCGTATAGAACCCCGAAGGATTCCATACAAGCCACTTAGCTCTCATAACATAAGAAATAGAACAAATAGAGTAAAACAATAGTCCAAGTCCAAAAATATTTATAAAATGAAAAGTGGAAGTCTAAACTCTTGTCTCATCATAGTCATCTAATAAAATAGAATAAAATTGTACCTAGCCCATACATCATGTCCAAAAGAGAAAATTCATGAAAGAAACTAAAACAACAAAGTCCGTCCTCGAAGCATGAGGACTCACCAAGCTCGAGAATCATTCAAATCACCAACTAGCCATGAAACTTAGCACCCTGAATATCAGACCCTACATTTGGAAAAAATGTAGGCAAGAGTATGCATTAGTACAAAATAATGTACCAAGTATGATAGCCATGCATAAAATATTTTAAACATGCTAAAAGGGACATTTCATTTCATGACATGCAACAGACCAAACTAAACATGATATAAAAGCTTTATAAAACATAAGTCATAAAATCATGGTCAACGCAAGCTAACTTTATTTTTCAAACCTTTAAACTCATGTGAGATACTTCTTGAAGTAACCTTAGTTCATTATTACTTATTTGGAAATTAGCCTTAACCGACATGAGACCATGTGAGCTATAACATGATCCCCCGAGGTCTCCCACACCGGAAAGGGTTATTCTACTTGCCTAAGGTAGAACCATGAACATCTAGCTAAAGTGGATCCACTAGCTAATCAACCTATGGGGGCACATAATTTATGGGATAAGGAGATTGCTACTAGAAACTCGGCCTCTACTACGGGAGAGCTTCTATCTCATGCGATTGCTTTGGAAACCCGGCCTCTACTACGGGAGAGCTTCCATCTCACTATCAATATCCACTCGGTGCTAAGCATAAATTCCCATGGAATAGGCATTTCTTACTTGACTTCATTACCCATGAAAAGGTGCCCTTGGACAACTAATCCAAGCTAGCTCATTAAGATAGCTCTTACTCTTTGATTCAATTAGGTGAGAAAGCCTTTCAACCTAAGAATCTTTTCTATGTAAGAAAACCTTTCAATCATAAAAGCTTAGAAAAAATGGGTTAGATATGAATTTCATCATAAATACATGTAAAGCTTGCAATACATGCCTAATTTCATAAAACTATTCCTTGAAGATCAAAATCCCAAATCATATGATTCATAATTTTAAAACATGGGGGATTACATGGGTTCATGGGGAAATCATCATAAAATCATCATATATCATCAATTCATTTATAATAGATCATAATTCAATCATTTAAATCAGTAATGAAAGGAACCCATGCTAATTGAAGAAACCCCTAACTCAATTGGGGAATTCTACCATTTGAGATAGAGGAATTTGGGAACTCCATGGATGAAATCTATCATACCTTGACTCCAAATGCTAGCCTTCAGTGGAGGAATTGGAACCTTAGCTTCAAACCCTAGATGTATCCTTCTTCTTCTTCAAGTTTCTAGAGAGAGAATTATTTGGAAGGAGAGTTGGTTTTCTTTTGTCATTTTGGGAGAATGAAGTAAATGGGGTGAATTTTTGGGTAAAAAGGTTTATATAGGGGTCCTAAACATAGGCAAAATGATGTAATATAGGAACTAGTTAATTGGGAAAATACCCAACTGCCACTAAAAATTACTGCCAGTTGCCATCCACGGACCCTACTCGACGGACCGTGGTATGACCTACGGTCCATCTTGGTGGACCATCGATGGACTTTTGGGGCTTGAATTTTGGCCATCGAACAACGGACCATGAGTCTGACCTACGGTCCGTAGGTCGAGCCGTGGTCTTGGACCTCAAATCACATTGCTAGGAAGCCCAACCACGGATCACACCTATGATCCGTGGTCTCATCCACGGGCCGTGGGTGGCCCTCGTGGCTGGCACCTGCAATTTCCCAAAACTGATTCGTTTCCTTTTTTTTTGGATACGGGGTGTTACAGCTCTACTAAGAGTTCAAAAATAAACCCAAGATCTCCTACCTCTGCATTTCTCGTATGCCTAGCCCTGTTATTCTTTGAGACTTCATCCATTACTGCCATGATCTCAGGGAATGGCTTCTTCATGAAGGATCCACCACATACTGCATCAACAACATGTTTTGTCACAAAATTTAGTGATCTGTAGAATACCTGCTTCCAAATTCCTTTCAGTGAGGCCATGATTTGGAAACTTCTTCAGCTTTTAATTGAATCTCCACCAAATGTCATGCATTTCTTCACCCAGTATTTGCTTATGTTCACCTATCTCTTCCTTCATCAGTAACTCTTTTGCTTTAGGGAAGAACCTTTCAAAGAATGCCTCCTTCAGTTGAGCCCACATTCTGATTTAGTCATGTGGCAACTCATTCAGCCAGTTTGTCACTTCCCCAGTCAGTTACAAGGGAAACAACCTCAGCCTCATAGGATTTTGGCTGACTCCAGGAATTTTCACTAATTTGCAAATCACCACGAAGTTCATCAGGTGCAGGTTGGCATCATCACCTGCAGCTTCTCTGAACATTCCTTTCAAATTCAGCAGTTAGATCATAGTGCTGGAAATAGTGAACTTCACTCTTGAAGGCAACATTTGTAGGACTATGGCTCCAGTAGCCCCTGCTCCATCTAAATCCTAATCATAATCTTCAAATATCACATGCGCCTTCTGTTTAACTCGACCCCTCGGAGATAATGGCTGGTGGTGAGGAGGAGCTATCTCTTCTACTCCTTCATTCTCCTCAACCACCCTAGGTGAATCGTTATCATTTTTCTGAGCACCCCTGACATGGCTCTCAGCCTCGCGCCCCAATCTCTGCCTCTAGCTTCAGTCTCTTGTGCATTTACCATTTTCCTTATGGTTTTAATTAATTCGGGATCGTAAGGAATCAAAGGTGCTCCCTTACTTCTCCTGTTTGGCATGAAGAAGTAAAATCACATGTAGATGACACAGACAAGGAAAAAGAAGTAAAAATTTGGAAATATAACTACAACTGAAAAAATTGCTAGTAAAGTATTTCTGAACAAAAATTCCCCGGTAGCGGCGCAAAAATTTGATACGTCCAAATTTACACCTCAATTAAGAAGTATAAACGGTCAATGTCAATTTATAGAACGGAAATAGAGTTGAGGTCGATCCCACAGGGAATTTGCTTACAGAAATAACCTTACAATTGCTCTTACTCAATTGTGGTTACTATTTCCAAGAGAAAGTAATTACGGAAAGTAAACATGGGGTTATTCGTTGTTTGAGTAACCAATGTTGATTTTAATATCCAAAGTAACAGAAGTAAAAAATTGCTTTAACTTCAAGATTTTAGTAGTTTATTAATAAGACTAGGATCGTGTTCCCTATGACTTTTAGTTCAGTATTAAATTTGTATACGAGCAATGATCAGTTGTTAGCATTATATGTTCCTAGCGAGTTAGATGCATCTAAATGCTTCTCAGCCCTATTAGATGACTTTCACTCTTTTCCACTCGTTCTAAGAGTGTTTTCATATTTACCCTCGCATGCTACTTAATGAAATTCTCTTCTCTCGAACTCAAACTTTCACAACAAATTGATAAGATATGATTTTACTTTTTTCCTAATTACTACTTTTCTCTTGAACAAGTGGTAAATACGGGAAGATTCTAATGCGTGCACTCATTAGAAAGAATTTATGATGAAAGTAAGAATCTTATGCGCTACTAAGAACAATACATTACTCGTATTTTGAATTTGTTACTAGATTTTAGTCATGGTTCCCACAAACCTAGTTGTGGTGTTTAGCCACTCATATTTTCAAGAAAACAAACAGTACTCGTTATTGAAAGCATAAAGTAAAGAACTTACAATAATTGGAAACCAACAAGAAATCTTGATTATCAACACCTAATCACAAAGTTTGTATTCAAAAAATAATCAACAAAACCAAAGTTTAGAATAAGGAAACTGTCATTAAGTTCAAACGATCAACAGTAGTCTTCAAAAATAAACCCTAAATAATTTAAAATAGTCTGTAAAAATAAGTCCTACTCAAAGTATGACTGAATTGGCACGACCCTTCAGGACCAAGTTGACGGCTCATCACGTGCCAGACAGCCCGTGAAACCTCTCGCCATCCCACACTTTATAGTGTGGGTCTTCTTTCACTAACGACCTTCACGAGCTACTAGACGGATCTTCTTAGGTTAGACGGCTCATTTAGGGCTCCGTGAACTTGTGCTTGTACTTGGGTCTTCACTGGAATTCTTGCCTCTTGCCCGCGAGCAATCAACACGGCTCGTTTACTAATCCACGACCCGTCTAGGGCTCTATGTCCTTCAATCAAAATTCAGCTTCCATGGACTCTTTACTGCTCCCTTATCATGAGCCCTCAGATGGCTCGTCAAGTAGACCACGACTTGTCTAGGGCTCTGTCTTCTTCACCTGACAGTTGATTTGTTTCACTTCCTTCATGGCCTCAGCTGCACGAGCCCTTTGACGGCTCTTCATCATGACCACAACCCGTCTAGGGCTTCGTGGTATTGCTTAAGATCATCTTTTTCACATTTTTTTATCTTTTGCATCTAAGTGCTTTACCTGTTCAATCAAGAAAGAACACATCATCTCCACATAAACACACTTATGTTGTCGCACTAATCCTTAGTTTTGAGAGTTAAATGTGACATGATTTCACGGCACATCAGCATGTCACACTAGAGAGGACCAAGTGCCCACTCTACAACTGAGCTTAAGCAAACATGACCAAAATGATGATCCAACTCGATTTGTTGTCTAGAAATGTCATGGGAGGTGGAACCAAGTCGGTAAATTGTGTTTAAACCAACAGTGGGTAGTGCCCAGATGATGCCAAATTTGTAGCATTATATATTGAGGAAGTTCAATACTTAGAAAATCAAATGGGGTGTTCCCACATAAATTACAAGGGTGGGAACCAGGGTTGGAACAAGGATAGAGATAGTGGTTGGAAAGACTGGAAGGGTGGAAATTGGAGAGATAGGGAGATGGAAAAAGATAGGTACATGCCTCCCAATGATTGTCCATTCCCTAAAGAACCAGCTGGGTTAGAAGGAAGTTGGACTGAAGACATTCTTTCAAGGATCTACAACAACGTTGAAAGGTCCGATAAAGTGTTAAGGAATTGAAAAATGACACTTCTCCACTTTATCTTAGACAGTGACTTCTCACACAGTTTCTATTAAGCAGCTGGCGACCCAGTTGGGCCCAATTAACTAGGGAAAAAGGGAACATTGCCTAGTGATACCACCCGAACCCCAAGAATGATTGTTGAGTTTGAGCCCCATTTCATTCCACGACGTTAAATAAGACGCTTCTTGAGAGGCAACCCAATCTTTACTTTTGTTTTATTGCTTTCAAATAACATGCATTGTGAGTGCAGGTTAAGAAGAGGTTGAAAGGTTGAAAAGGGAAGAATAGGTGATGCCAACATCCAAACGATGATCCGATAAAGGCATTGTACAGACTCTTTCTTGTTCGCCTTTTGAGCTTAAACAAATGGAAAAGTTTACTGTCAAAATCGATGATCAGAAGTCCAAAAGGTGATCCGCCAAAGTGCACTATAAAGACTCCAACAGGTCCACCAAATCAACATTCATGTTTGGATTTTCTTCACGCATGTTCACCGAGCTTAAGCTCTAATTGGAGATTTTCTGAACATGTTTGGCGATGTTAGTCAAGATTGCCGAACAAACCTGGTATAAAAATACCAATGGTCTTTTCAAATTATAAAAATCAAATCCTTTGATTTCTTGAAGTCTTTTTAAATCATTTCTCTTACTTTGCCTCCTTCCAGTGATTGTGAGCCCTTGTTGAGTGTTTTCAAAGTTTGTGGAGTGCATTTTCTTGGATTTATTATCAACCCAACCCATATCCCTAATTTTCTCAACTGTTGCCACTATTGAGGTTGGTTTTTTAATCTTTTGTTGAGATTTTAGAACCTTAATTTGTTGGTGGGTTGTGGGCTTGTGCCCTTTAACTGTTAAAGTGTGCTAGATTTTAGTGGGTAGTATCGTAGTGTATGACTTTAACAGTGTCCATGAGATATGTGATTGTGTGTTCCTGTCAAATGCAAATCTTATTTGTGTTGGTTGAAATGTGAAATTGAATTGATTATCATGTTGGGTCTGAGTCCAATTTGATGTGGGGGAAGTTTGAGTAGCCTAGTGATGGCCTAATTGCATGATTTTTCCCAATAATATACAAGGTGAGTACTTTCTCAAGGGAAACACATCAATTAGTTCAATACATAGCAATGTCTGGGGAAATATGAGTACCCATGGGTAGATAAGCATAAAGGTGGATTGTAATGATTGGGGGAACTCATATTAGTTGTGTATGTTGGATTAGCTGTATAAATTAGGTACTGGGATGAACACTTCCTATTCGGCGGGCTTGTCTTAGCTCGCCAAGGGGTTAGGCAAATCGCTGAATATTCCCAGTTCTCCTTCTTTAGTATATATATGACCCTGGGCACTGTCTCATTCGACCGGCTTGTCTTAGTCCACCGAATCCATTTGGCGAATCGTCGAGTGGGAGTAGATATCTCCCTTGATGCCTGTGTCCTTCAATTTTTCACTATCATTTTCAGCTGACTTGTCTTAGCCCACCGAAAGTCACTCGGCTAATTAGCGAGTTGACAATGACTTCACTTTTTATGCTTGAACCCTGAGATAATTGCTACTGTCCTATTCGGCGAGCTCGCCAATACTGTTTGTCAATCCACCTTCCCGATAGGCTAGCCTTATGAATGTTTTTGAAGGTTCATTCACTGTACATTTTATTTTAACTAACCTCAAAAAATTCTATGTTTGAATGTGTGCTTTACAGGAAATGTCATGAACCAAGGCAAGCAAGTGGTTTCATCCGACACTTAGTCAGATATAGAGTCTTCTCTTCATCCTCCTCCTCCTCTAAAAAGACACAGGGGTGTATCTATTAATGAGCCTTCAAAGGCTCCCCGACGTTAAAAACTACCACCCCACAATCATCTATCCAAGAAAGGGTACAACCTAAAAAGGGCATGGTGAGAAAGAGTACTGAGATCATGTCCAAATTAGTGCATCCCTCTTGTGCACAATACTGGCTTCCAGAGTCCTCTAAGTTATAACTCCAAGAGCTCTAAATAGCCTTAAAGTTGCTGGAGAGTGGACCATTCTTGATGAGAGACGGCTCTCCATAGACGGAGTCATGAGCGACTACCCAGCTATATTGGATACTATTTAATTTCACAAATTCAAGGGGTTCAAAAAGCCAAGGAACCCTTACATCCCTTCTTGGGTGCAGAAGTTCTATAATACATATGACCATGCCCTCCCAAAGAAGTGAAAGGGCACGGTTTTGAAGCAACTTAAATAAGTGGAGGTGTTAGGCAAGAAAGTCTGATGTGATGGAAAATCCATTAACACTGCACTGAGGATGCCGGCATTTGGGTTGACTTTATACTAACTTCGAATGCGTGATGACTTGGACTCCCTAACAAGCTGGCTGGCTCCTTTGATTTCTGAATCTTCTTCCTTATAGATGGGTGATGCTGCCTGGATTGAGAAGAAAGACTTGAATGCGATGGCAATATAATGGTTTGGCATCATCATCAACAACATAATGTCATCACAGAATGAGTCTATTATTCCCTATGACAAGGAAATCTTGATAGGCACTATCATAGAGAGAGAGCAGATACATGTGGGTGCCATTACAGCTAATGAGATTTTGATGAGGGCTTGCCAGGAGCAGACATCACTCTCATTTTCTAAACTGATTATGTGCTATGTGAGAGGGAAGGAGTCCATTTCCGGCCATCTGCAGATGTAAGGATCACACCAGCTTCATTCAGTGATATCATATAGGTTGTGACTGAGAGCTTGCGGGATTATGCATCTTGGAGGAATCCACCACCACCAGACTCGACGCTCGTGGTTGATCCCACTACACTAGCAGTTGAGGCTAGCATACCTGCTCCTTCTTTAGAGCAGGCAGGTATTTCTACACCTTCATCTACTATCAGCCCTACTGCCTCTGTATCTGTATCATATGTTGTTGTTTAGAGACCTCCCCCCATCTCC
>JAJONR010014338.1:0-14989 GCA_029582245.1 Solanum etuberosum
CGGTAATAACGGTTAAAACGACTTAGCGGGCGCTTTTTCAATAATTCTTTGAGCTTCTTAAATACTTCCAATTCAATAACTTTCTCATTCCCATGGAAAATAAAAAATCACTACTACTGATCAACACTTTATTTTTATTTTTCTTGCTTTTTATTTCTTTTAACATCGATCGATCTATTAATCTTCATCAGATCAGAGCAATTACTTGTAATTAAGAGAATCTGTTCTTCAATATGACGAACAAAAACAACGACGAATCTATCGAGTCATATCCCATTGATGATTATCATAAGCCTCTACTCAACATTTCATTAGATACAATTACAGAAAGCATAGGGTTTGAGAGCTTCAACGAGAAATCAAAATGCAGTTTCGACGAATTAGCAGAGGCAGCTGAACGGAGATCAAATGCAAAAGAGGAAAAAAAATGTACTTGTTCAGTAGCAGTTAGAGATCTCCCGCCACTTTTATCAAGTTTGAACGAGAACGGACGGCCAAGATTTGATCCAGAAAAAGTGCGGGAAAATGGACGGTTGGAGATTTCAAGGGTGAAAAATACTCGCCCGGAGGTTATTGTTGGACGTATACCTCCAAGTGAAGATCATGAAGAAAGTGATGGCGGTACAGGCCGTGTGAGAATAAAGTTTATCGATGGAAAAAAAGATTCTTCTTCTTCAGAGGAATTATAATAATACAAGAATAGTAGAAGAAGATGAATCTTGAAATGGCAGTTATAGTGATAGATTGATAGTGAGGGTAGTTTAGTAATTTTCTTCTATCACGTAGTATGGATTTTGCATGAAGAATTAATAAATAAATGTGTGTGTCATGCAAAAATAATTTTTTTTGTTAAAGAAGTTTGTGGTGATCTTGTTTCTTTTAGATGAATGACCTTATTGTGTTTATGGGGAAATATATTGATTTGAAATAAGTAAGTAATATAATGAGGTAAAAACAATATATATATATATATATATATATTATAGTATGTTTTTTTTTTTTTATTTTGTGTGGATTTATTTGATTGAATATGGAATTTGAAAAGGATGATTTTTTGGAATTTGTGGTTTTATGTTATGAGATTTGAAATGGCTATAAAATAATGTTGGTAAAAGAAAAATGAAGTTGAATTCTTTTTTGAAGCAGATATTTTTTACATGAAATGGAACATATGGAGTAGTATTAATTAGTTATAAACGATTAACAAAAGATGATTTAGTGTAAATATCGAATTTGATTACTTATTTGTTGAGATTTGATGTCCCTTGTCCTTTTAATTTTCTTTGGTTACTTGATCCATTAAAGAATTTTACCCAACAGGCTAAAAGCTTTTGGCAAAATTTCTTTCGTTTCATTTTGTTGTATATAGTTAACTGTAATTTTATTTGATGCATAATGTGTGTCCTACTGAATAAGACCGAATTCATTAAGATCCCCATTGGTGTGCCCAACGATCCCTAACAAAATAAATACATATTAGTCTCAATTTATGTGATGTCCTTTGTACCCAAGTAAGGTTGACTGCGGACCAGCAGTCAAGATTGAGAAATTGTACAGATTCCATATATCTTCTTCTTTTTTTGTTCGTTTCATGAAAAAATGTCACTTTTCTACTTAGAAGTAACTTAACTGTAAACAATAACACACGCTTTTAAGTGTGAGATAAATCAATGAGTACAAATGAAAATATGTGATCCCACATCTTGAGAAAAACTTTTCTTTACCAACTAAATGATGCTTAGCTCAGCTCTTCCCACAATTTAAAGAGAACAAAAAATAATAATACTGGAACAGGTGATCATTCTACTCTTTTCCTTCATGGAGAATGTGATCCATGATACAAAAAACACTCAAATTTGAGGATGAGAATCAGAATGTAGTTTCAAACGACAGCACGAATTCTGTCAACTCTCTGGCTATTTGATGATGAACCGATCGAGGTGCTAGCTGCTAAGGTAATTTTTATGATGCATTAATAGCAGCCTGGATTTGTTCCAAAGTTCTTCCTTTGGTTTCAGGTACTATCTTTATCACAAATAAAATGGAAAGTGCATTCACTGCAGCATACAGAATGAAAGTACCTGAAAACAGTGAAAATTAACCAATGTGAGTTGAAAAATCTCGTCTTTGATGTAACCTTATCTTTAGAAATGATATTTGTGATGACGACTGCTTAATTACCGAAAGAATTCCAGGTCATGAGGAAGTTGAAAGTGTAGGAGCACGCCCATGCTCCGAACCAATTCACTAATGTTGCAAGGCTCCCAGCAGCACCTTTAATATTTATAGGATATATCTGCACGAAAGGCGTTTCTTAGGCTTAAAAATGTCTCCAGAATGTTAATCAGAGGATTCAGGATAGTATAGATTTACATACCTCCGACATCACAACCCACGGAACTGCTCCCATTCCTACTGAAAAGGAACCGATATAGACCTGGCGTTTGAGAACAAGTATTAGATAAACTGGAATGTGGGAGGGTTGGGGTTGGGGTCGGGGTAAGCTATGCAGGGGACAATTTTAGAAAGGATAGTGATGGTACCAGTATGCCTGTTACAGCAAGTATCGGTGCTGCCTTTATTGCAATTTCATGTCCCTGGTCCAAATTTTTTTTGTCAAAATGTTTTCGAGATATGATAAGAATATTAAGCAGTTTTGGTTATAATGTTGACCTTTAGATAGAATGAGATTCCTGTTAGTACACAGCCTATGACAAGTCCTGTTCCCGAGACCTGCAAAGATATCGGTATATCATTATATTCTGTAATATCCTCAAGAAAATGGCCTTCTTTTCCGAGATATACCAATAAAAGAGGTTTTCGTCCAGCTCTGTCGATTAAGGCTGCACCCAATGCCGTGATGGGAACCTGATGAAGAAAATAAAGTAAAGTGAATTATCCGTTATAACACCAATCCTTAGGAGGTAGATATCTAGCATACATAGAACTGAGAGAGTAAGAGTCGAAACCTGAATAATTGCATAGATTATAGTTCCGATGTCAGAGGGGAACCCTGGAAAAGAAATACATTAAAGAGCAAATAGCAGATACAAATGGTTAGTGAGGTTTCAAGTTCTGAGCATTATTACAATATTGAATGTCCTATGTTTCTTATCGCGAGTGTAAAATGATATTTGACAATGAGGGAATGCTACCTGAGGACTCAAATATGCTACCGGTGTAGAAACAGATTCCATTGATTCCACCAAACTGTTGAAACACCATAAGTCCAACTCCCACCTATCCATTGATTTATCATAAATATAAATTAACCGACAGTTTCAGCTACCAAAATATCGAAAAAACAATGTTTAGGAAAGGAACTTTACTATGAGTGAGCTCGAGTATCTTCTTTGAAACAAATCAAACAAGTTGACTTTGGGAAGCTTTTCAAGTGTTTCTATATAATCCTGTCAGACAGATCAGGAAGTCTTAGATGAACTCCGAAGAATGAAGGAAACTGAAATTTGAGTTATCGAGAATAATGAACCTTGATTTCAGCTGCCTCCTCAGATATATCAGCATCTTTGCCTCGAAGCTTACCGAGTGCAAGTTCAAACTCCTTTTGATGTCCTATTTTTGCCTATTACATATGGTGGAAATGTTAGTGTCATTTTCTTGATTTTACTGACAGTATGAACTATTAAACATTCGTTTTTGTAACTCACCAACCACCTAGGCGACTCTGGAATGATAAAGAGACCGAAAAGCAGAATAGCACATGGAATTAATCCTGGAAAAAGAAAACCAACTCTTATCGATCACTTGAATACATTGTTAATTGTGGTTATTTCTGTGTATACAACTTGATGCTAAAACAAACCTGTTAACGCCAACGTTCTCCATGTCATCATAGTTCCTATAATGAAGGAAACTGAGACTCCACAACATATCATCAGCTGGAGGTTTAGACGTAACAAAACAGTCAAAGGTATGATAATCAAGAGACAACAACAACAATATCTACTCCATAACCTATAAAAGTATAGTATGTTTCTTCCTATTTAGCTTTTCTTCATTTTATCGAAGACTGAAATAACCACATTGTTTTCAAGTTATCTCAGCTAAAGAAATGGTGATATAGACTACTTGATAAACGATAGAAAAAATACAGATAGCAAGTTTAATTCTTTACCTGGTTTATGGTTGTCAAGGCTCCCCGTAAATCTTTAGGTGCAATTTCAGCTATAAATACCGGCACCTGAGTTGTTGTTGTCCAAAGGGAAATGTCGGAATCAAGAAAGTTGAAAACATAACTATAGTTGGATATTTTGATACAACGACAAAAGCTCTAGGAAACCGATTAAAGTACCACATAAGAGAAAACTCCCATTCCATATCCTGTTGCCAATCTTCCAATGTCCAGAGCAAGTGCTCCCTTGAAGAAGTCAAAAAATGATTATCAGTTTATAAGACCTACGAAGCAATTCCTCTGTCACGAATATGATAAGAGAGCTTGTAATAAACCTGAGCGAAGTAAATGGCTAACCATCCAGCAACACAGAATACACTTGACATTCTCATTGCCTGTTTGTGTGTTACATACATACATAATTATCAGGCTGTATAAAGACCGTGGATGATACTGGTGTAAGAATTTTCTTCAGCTTACCCCTTTACGACCAATATAATCAGCGATTGGACCACTTGTGATTGCTCCAATCATTGCACCAAATGTCAATATTGAACCAAAGAGCGAGAACTGTATTGGAAAAATGCTAGGCACATTCAATGTATAGTCCAATACAAAGGCATAGGTTAAGAATGCCAAAAAATTCTCCAACAAGATCGATATTCCATTAAGAACGGAAGAATTCTTACCAATGTAGATTCTTGACATCATGTATTCATGTTAGTGTTCTTTCCTCTAGTACAAACACTTCATCCTAAAACTACTATCAGACAAAGTACTTCAGGCTGATTGCAGGTAAGTTGAGCATTCTTGATTCGATTAACTAGAAAATGCTCACCTAACCAAGTGAAGGATTTAACTTATATACACTGACACTATACGAATTCTTACACTATATGTATAGTTACCCTATTATAGCATATTACCTGCCTTATTTTCCTAGTTACTAATCTCACTTATTATGGATTGTTTTAACTTGACACGAAGTTTAAGAGTCAATCTTATGGTCCTAAACTAAATATACGTAGAATGTACCAAAATGTCCATTAATTTTGTAGTTTAAAACATGCCACATGGAAAGTTAAAATTAAAAAGTTCCAGAAAAGGAATATATGTATATTTTTCTAAACGAACTAAAAAGGAAAGTAAAACAAACAGATTAAAAGTATATCTTTTCTCTATATCTAACCTCTGCTATAGATAAGTTAAGATCCTCTCTGATGGCGGATTGTATTGGTGATGAATATCCAGCCTGAAAAGGGGGAAAAAGAAAGGATTTAAGTTATACACACTAACAACAATCAATAATCATTTCATCGCGTTAAAACTAACGAAACAAGACAGATGATTTCTCAGATGATCACTCAACTCAACTAATAGAGCAGTTATTATCTCATAAAGTCAATTTTCTTTATTGAAATCAAGAAGAAAACGTAACTATTAGTTGAGTGACTCTCTGAACTTACACAAGATCCAAATGCAAATGAACCACAAACAGCCACAAATGTGCTAAGGTAAACCATACACCTATCTTGTTTC
Organism: Solanum etuberosum; assembly: GCA_029582245.1. Classification (NCBI taxonomy): domain Eukaryota; kingdom Viridiplantae; phylum Streptophyta; class Magnoliopsida; order Solanales; family Solanaceae; genus Solanum; species Solanum etuberosum. The sequence goes on from JAJONR010014338.1 coordinate 5,672, forward strand.
TTCTCATAACATCCATTTTCAACCTTTTCTTCTTTTACACTTTCATTTGTTTGAATTATAAGAGGAGTTCGTATTTCTTCATTTACTCTATTCTCACTTTGCTCTATATCTTCCTTCATATTTATTTTTCTTTGGTTTTTGCCTTAAAACTATAGAAAAGTAAGAAAATATTTTTAGAGGCAATCAAGAAAAAAAGGGAGTTTATGGATGAGCATCATACGCGTACTTTATATGCTTGTGGAAATTTTTACAAATGGTTCATTTTTAGTATTTAATTTAATTTTCTAAAGTTTAATTAGATCTACATCAAATAATGTTGGCTGGCAGAGAGAGACGTGTGAAATTAAACTGATTAAAGCAACAAAACTAATTAGTAATTTACCTTAAAGGAGATAAATTTCTAATTAGGAAATAGGGGTGGATTCAAATGAGGAATATGTGTGTTTAGGTAGAATACAGAGTTTTAAGATTATTTTGCAGGGATAATTATCTAATCAGATAAATTTATACATTATATTTACCTAATATAGCGAGAGTTCTAAAAAGTTACTAAAGATAGCGATAATTTATGATATTCGCTATATTATATAATACAAATAATATGTTTAGAAATTTGTATTGTATCAGTGATACAATAATTTTAGAAACTTGTACTATATCAGTGTGATATAACAATTTGATATTGGGTAAATTTCAAAAATTCTTGCTATGTTTGATAATTAGGGCTCAAATTATTGTGACTTATAATACTTTTTACGTAGTTTACAAATATGTAAATTTCATTTTTTTAAAAATTAAAAATTCTATGTGCAATTTTTTTATCAAACTTAAATTGTTCGACTTTCGAAAAACAAAAAATGTTTGAAGTATTTTTTTCTATGTATTTGGTCCACACTTACTCTTTTCTGACAGTGACCTACTGTTAATCCCCTTTCTTAATGATTTTTTTTTTCTCTTTTTGGAGTCGTTTAAGATCCATTAAAAACAATTGTGTCGTCAAATCTGATGTATAATGTCCTATAAAAATAAATTTGTCCTAGACCTAGAGCATAATAATATTATTATTCACTTATAACCAATGTATATTCTTTGTCCATACAGCTCATTTGTCTTTTCATTTAATGTTGTGCTAAATATCTTAACAAAAAACACTGCTAGGATACATAGACACACATCTTTAGTAGTGATCAAATCTTCAAAATGGAGTTTTCTTTATGCAAATTCAAATTAGCTTAGTCTCGTGACGAATATCAAACACCGAGTCAAATTAGCTTATGCACATAAATGATCAATAGAGACGATGTTTTTGATTAAATCTTTTTTTTAGCTTAGCCTTGTAATAAGAATCGAATTAGCTTAGCGTCGAAACGAATATTAAGAGTAGAGAAAGAAACATAGGTAGGCGGAGAAAAGGACAAGATTAGCTGAGCAGTATGTTTTTGGGGCTATTATGCATATGGCAATTTAAAATGGAAATTTCCAACTCAAGATGCTTCAGCATTTAGTCACTACAATAAAAACAGTTTTAGCAGTAATAAATATGCACATTAACAAAGAGTAGTTAATTGTTATTAGATCTAATGTCACTATAGACTTTAGGAATTTGTAAATTGCCACTAAAAATACATATTTAACGATAATTAAGCTATTGCCGTTAATTAATTTCCGCTAATTTTTTTTTGATGTGGTGGGCAGGCATCTTAATTTTAAGTAGTTCCAATACAGAAGAGGTCATATGGTTGTCTTGACTCTTGATCCAATCTTTTTGGCGTTTTAAGACATCATCTGTATGAAAAATGCTTCAATATTATACTTGTGGAAAAAAAAAGACAACTTGCATTATGACATTGACATAGATCAAGATCAATTTTGATTAGTCAACTAGGCCCTTTTTTTTTGAAATTTTGTTTGATTAGTACAGTTAGGTGGAACGATAGCTTAGGTATTTATATCAAATCAAGTGCATTTTACATCAGTATTTATGTTTTACTTATAACAAAGTAATAAGTTTACGACCTCATCTTTTAAAATATTGATATCGATTATTCACCCCTAACATCAACTACTCTGTCATTGTCAATGAGTTGTCTTGCAAGTGGAAGTTGTTGTACACATAAGAAAGTTTGAAATGTTTGTGTCAAATAAGGACAAATTATTAATTACTTGAATGAAATGAACCCACATAGAACGTCCATATTGAGCTTTCACATGACCAGTACCAATTAGTTAGGAATCAACGTGGGATTTCAAATCGCGATATAAAAATCTATCAAATCATTTATAGTTGATGCTATTACTCTTATCAACTTTTATAAATGTTATTTATATCAATTATAACCATTACTCTCACCAACCAAATTTATTATTACTTCATACACTACAACTCATGTTTCATTTTACTTTTTTATTGAACTAAAGTCCATTCAATAAATGTTGTATCTTTTTAGAATAGCTTTGTGATAGTATATTATACGTTTGTTTATTTGGATACAATTTTCACACAACTTATGGGTTTTTATGTTTATGAGAAAAAGTTAACTTTAATTTCATTTCACTTGACCAAACTACTTGTAAGTAAAACTTTAGTATAAGCAAGTTCAATTATAAAAAAAATTGCTAATAACCTCAATTAGATGAGCATATTATGACAAGTACTGTCAGATTGGATCGGTCTTCTTATAATAGCAATAAGACATGTCGTTATTAATCACATGGGATTGGAACTATTTGGCTCTGATAATTCTCTATTGAAGATTTTAAACATATGCTAAAACTAACGTCTATATTCACTAATCACTACTATGTATCTGAATACACTCACTAATCCATATCCATAATGCAGGAGTGACCCCAATACAAATTTACAATCAACAGAATCATGGTTTATCACTACTACATTTAGAGTGTAAAAATTAGTAGCATGTTACAATCAGTTAAGCTACATTATCAATGTATACGAGTTAAATACTATCACTAAATATCGTCGTGCCAAGCACCCTCTACACTGTTAGCTATAGACAAGAAGATACAGAACAGAACAATGCATGCTCATGCCAAATTTGATTGAAATAAGGAGCGAAAGAACGTTACTGCAGTGAGGCAAATAAGAATCCTAAGCAAAAAACAACCTGTCGCCATAAGAGAGTGAAATGAATCATGCAATTCACCATTGGAGTTGGGACATATGCTAGAAACTGGGGTGACGCAGTTCTTGCCATGAACTGAACTCCACCCATCATGATTGCTGTGACAAGCGCGTAGTTACTTCTGATAAAGGGGTTCAACCCTCTGTTGAAGAATGTTCCATATCCATTAAAATTACCACATTACAACCACCAGAATCATGTTCATAATTACTGGTTTAACTTATATATACGGAGAGCGTAAAAGTTAGTAACATGTTAAACTACACTGTACTGTAAAAAATCTAAGCACTGACAATATAAATAAGTGAAACCTTACCACCAAACAAACTAGATCGTGTGGAAAGATCACTTGTCCTCAAGAATGTGGAAGGGAGGATGCAATTTACCATTAGACGCATGTCAGCTGTAGAGGTGATGTAGTTCTTGCCATGAACTTAGCTCCACCCATCGTGATTGTTGTTGCTGAATAAACAGAGTTGCAGACCGTTCCTTTTAGGACTTTAACCTGATATGGCACAGAGTTGATTCTAATCGAACTGTCTTCTTTTATGCCCTTACGAGCTCTGCTTCAATATCATGGAGATTGCCTCTTTGATATTTCACATGTTATTCCTAATATGGCCTTCGCAACCTGCTGTTACTCTATTGTTAGGAAGCAATAAATGACACATATGCGACAGCAGGATCAGTGAGTTGAAGGTAATCAAACGCATTACGTAAAACAAGGAACATTGAGAGAGCAAGTTGTGTACTAAACATCATGTTTTATTCATCCTAACTATTACATCAGAATCAAAAGCCGAGTACACATACATAGTCACTGTACAATTTGTGTTAGTGTTCTGGTTCCTATCAGAAACAAATTTGAGGCAAATAAACCAATGAATAAGCTATATTCATCACAATTCATAGAATGTCAATCAAGGCAGGCAGATCAAAATGATACTGTAAAGCTCTATCGCGATCTGTGATCCAATGTTCTTGCCCTGACAGAATCACTATCTGCCAGAGGTGTCTCGCGCTCATATATGTAAGGCTGATAGCCTGCTGCAGTGGACAGATTACCTGAGTTACCACTACTGCTAACAGACCTTTCAATGTCATCAAGATCAGCAATGAGAGAAATTGGTCTCTCCGGTATGGTTGGAACAGGTATCTCAGCGTCCAACATGTTCACAACCTGGTCCATTGTTGGCCTCGCGTACAGTTGTGGATGGGAACAAAGAACAGCTACCAATACATACTTCTCCATAACTTCTGGAGGCCCCAAATGCGGAATGCTGTCTTCAAGAACATCTAATGCTCTGCCTTCCCTAACCAATGACCAGGCCCAATCAGTCACAAGCGTTGGCTGCCCATCCTTAAACTCTATTATTGCTTTCTTTCCACTCAAAAGCTCAAGAAGCACAACTCCAAAGCTATAAACATCGGTCCTTTCAGTCAATTGGCCATACAAAGCATACTCAGGTGCTACATACCCCATCGTCCCTGCTACACGAGTGCTCAAATGAGTCATCCCTTCAGGAGTGAACTTTGCCAATCCAAAATCTGCCACCTTAGGTTCAAAACTCTCATCTAAAAGTATATTACTAGCCTTAATATCCCTGTGAATAATACCCGGTTGTGCTCCATAATGCAGGTAAGCCAATCCTCTAGCAGTGCCAATTGCAACCTTCTGCCTAATACCCCAACTCAATTTTTCATGTCTCGTCCCAAACAAATGATCATGAAGACTCCCATTCTTCATCAAATCACAAACAATGATCCTCTGGTGACCCTCAAAAGGGGTTGTCGCCGTGCAGTATCCTCTCAAAGCTACCAAATTCACATGCCTAACACTAGCAATAACCTCCACTTCATGTGTGAAATTCGCATCTCCAGCAACCGAACAATTCTTGAACCTCTTCAAAGCTACTTCAATCCCACCAGGCAACACACCCTTATACACATTCCCATACCCTCCTGTCCCAACTATATTCACCCTCGAGAAACTCTTCGTAGCCGCCTTAATCTCATCAAAATTATACCTAATCAAAGTAGTACTTCCACTAATCGAATCCAAACGAGAACTCAAATTACTCTCCAATCTCTTAGTATTCCACTTTTTCACCAACCCAATTTTCCTCCTCCTCCACAGAAACCAATAACCAAACACAACAAGTGCACAAACCAACACACAAACCACCACCACCACCACAATAACAACCACACTCTTCTTACCTTTCCCTGAGCTACCAACACTAACATCAAGAAGAAACAAACATTTTGCAGTACCCTTATCAGTAGGTCCGAACTGATTAGCAAAAGCAGCTGCATAAACCGAAGGATAAGCCGCACAATCGAACAAATTTCCAACAGAAGGACCAGGTAGATACGAAGCAAGCCCAGATAAACTAGTAGTACAAGTAGCACAAGGGGAATTGTTCTCTAAAGACTGATTACACGAAGAAACAATATTAGTAATCGCAGCAGGAGTTACCTTAGACTCGAACTCGAAACGGGTTGTGATATTCATACAACCCTGAGAGATCCAAGATGTTTGAAACCCACATAAACTCCGGATATCGAAGTTTTGGACATAATCGTTGACCAAAGACTGATAAGAGTTCCAGCAAGAATCGGCGGAACTCAGGGGCGGGAAGAAAGAGTTGGTACGGCGGAGATACTCCGATTGAACTAGGCGTAAACCCTGACGAATGTACTGACACTGCGCGGTGGAATTCAAAGTGGGTCTTTTTGAATTTTGATCTATGATTTTGCGAAGCGAGCTGAAATCGAGAGGACATGAAGAAGAATTGATGATTTGTCCATTACAACAAGAGAATGAAAAGCAAAGAAACAGGAAGAGACGAAGAAAGGGGAACATGGTTAAGAGCTGAACAAACACTATCGATAATCAATACACATAATATTTATGTAACATGTAAGCACAAATTGTTGAGTTGGAGATGATCGATTATAGGATCAATCATCTACCATCTTCATTAGTATAAAGTAGTATTATTTTAATGCAAATGAGTGAATATTCATATCTGGCAGGCAGCCAAGAGTTTTAGAAATTGTGTGCTTCTGGGAAATGAGTTGAAGGGTCTTATTTTTATGTAAACTGTTTAGTCAAAACTTTCAAAATGGATTAAAAGTCAAGAACACCTACTTTGGGTTAAGCAATTGAAGTTTTGATATTAACTGATAGAGGGGTCAATCGGAAACAGTCCCCTATCTTATAAAGATAGGGACACGGCTATGTACATTTTACTTTTCTCAAATACCAATTGTGAGATTACACTAATTGAAGTTTTGATATTAGTAATATGTAGTTGTGGTTGACAAATAAGGAGTGATAAGCTGTTTTGTTGGTAACAAGGTTAGAAATGTTCTTAAATTCTTAAGAAACTTTTTTTAAGTATGAAAGCATATCTCTAAAGAAAAGGAGGAATGACATATATGAAATGGAAAGGAAGTTAAAAGGGTTTTGTTTTAGGAAAAATATTTTGAGTATCAAATAAAATTAATTTAAAGTACTTATATTAGCTGCAAAATTATAAGTCCAGGCTGATCAACTTATGATTTTCGGGTCATTTTAATTTCATTGTCTTATTTTAACTTGACTCATAGTTTAAAATGGTAAAGAATACTTTTGAATCATATATTTTTAAATTAAAGATATATAGAATGTATTAAATATCCTTAAATCTTGTGGTCATAGATTTGGAAAATTGAAATTAAGCCCAAAAAAAAAAGTTATTCTTTCTTAAAGAGAGTATAAAAAAATACTTAGGACAAACAAATTAAAATAAAAGTATTTTTTATGTTTACCAAACGCATAGATAAGCTTAAAATGTTTATAGGTAATTTTTTATTATAAGATTACTCAAACACTCTAAGTCATTTTATATGTATGTTGAGGAAAGGTAGCATGCCCATAGATTAACCCAAATGTGCAAATATATAAGTCTAAGTCATATTAACTTAAATACAACAATTTTTTATTTTACATTCCAAATTGAAATGATCATTCCAGTATCTTGAATAATTTTTTGTTTAGAATTACCTAAATTTTGTGGTATTATTAATTAGAGGAGGCAGATATTCATTCATGAAATAAATTAGGTATGCACAATAAAAATAAAAATAAAAGTCAAAAACACCAACTGATGCTACTATTAGTAGTCAGTACAAAATTACCAAAAGATTGTAGTGAATCTGTTCTTCTCTTAATCAGAGGTCTCAGATTCGAGCCTTGAATATGAAATAATCTTTAATAGAAAGCTCTTTTCCTTAAATAGGGTCATACGAGGCGTGAATCCAGAATAGTCAGATTTTAATACGAATACCGAACGTCGAGTAGGATATAAAATGAAAAAAGAACAAAGGTAGTTAGTAGAAAAGCTGATGCAAGTCTTGTTAGGATTGGGCCAGCCATAGCTAACACCAACTCCCTTCTTTGGAATTTATAGTTGGACCTTCCTAATGATAGGGAAAGTCAAATTGATATTCATAGTAGGTAATCATTTCTTATTTGAATATTGCTAATCTGCAAATGATTTATCAATTTAAAGTCTGGAACAAATAGCTGGATTTGAATTAATAGTGGGTTTAATTGTTGCCTAATTCACTTTTCTTGGAACCTATAAAGATCTTTTTTTGATACATTAATCTTTGTGCATTAATGGTGCAAAATAAATTACTATCAAAATCACTAGTTATAGGTAATTAATTAGTAACTTGATGAAAATAATAATTACTAACTTAGAGTTAATGGTAAAAAAAAATATCTAAACCATGACAATGGTAAAATGTATGTCTAAATATAATTTTGAAATCTATGTCCGACATAACTTTTTATTATAATGAAAGCATAAGTTAAAGACCAACACAAAATAAGTCCAGTAGCGCCCCCTCCCCCCCCCCACCAAATTATCCCCATCCTCACCTGCTTTTCTTGTATTTGATGAAAGGACTACTTTTCGAGCCCAAATCACTTTGCTACATGTCATGTGAAATTGCCCCAAGTTTACTACCTTTTAATTATACCAATACAAATCTTCTCCTGGCCAATTCTTTTTTGTCTTTCTCTCTCTCGCTTTATACAAATACAGTGTATAATTTGTGTTTGTATAAAGCGAGAGAGATTTGATATACAAATACAAATGTTTAACCTCGATTCAATTGTATGCAAATTCAAATTTTGTGTAGATATACAAACACAATCATTGATACATATACATAGTAGTTACATATATACAATTATCTAACCGATATACATATACAAGTCACCTCTCTCCGCTCTTTGCCCTCTCTCGCTAGCCTCTCTCCTTTCTCTCCTAATCTCACTCGCCACTCTAGCCTAACACAAAGACCATATACATATAAAAACGCAATTTTCATAGACACAGACGCCCGATTTATACAAATCGCTGCAATTTATACAAATCACCGCAATTTATACAAATCGTTGCGATTTATACAAATCAGATGTTTCATAGCAAATTATGTTTGCTATGGAGCGCAAATAGCAAAATTGTAGCTATAGAGCGCTAATATAATTTTTATGTTTGCTATTCCTAAAATTTACTCATTTGAAATGTCATCACCACCTGTATTTTTGAATCGTGACAAATAATCCATGTGTATATCGTTTACACCAAAGTATACGCTTAATATACTTTTGTTATACATTAGATATACATTAACGATAATTATAAACAGCTACGGTTAGATGGGTGAATTATTTATTTCAGCAGCCTCATCTTTAGAACCTTTTTACTTACTCAACAAAATTTGGATTAATCTTTAATAACTAGAGAATCAACTCGCGCTTCGCGCGATCGATAAAAACTTAGTAAAATTTAATTACATATATTTTTATTTTTGAATGTTGAAATAACATAATATAACTTCTGAAATCTAAAATGAGTTGTTAGTTTATTTTTTGAAATATAATCTAAACACAATTTATAATTTTAATTCATAAGTATTTTGCAAAACTTCTAAATTTTTAAAAGCGAAACTAAAATGAACAAAAAATTACAAAGAAGGAACGGAAATGTAAACAAAGAAAATGTGTAACATTTATTAAGTTGATGGAAGGCTCCTAAAAAATTAAATATAAAATTATATATAATTCTTCATTCATGTTTCATAGACAACAACACTAATATTTTTTAAAATA
>JAJONR010014339.1:0-11510 GCA_029582245.1 Solanum etuberosum
CCCCCCCCCCCCCCCCCCCCCCCCCCCCCCCCCCCCCCCCCCCCCAAGAGGGCCTTGAGTTTAGTTAAGCTGTGTCTCTGAAATTTCGGTCATAGTTTAGGGGTACTTGTGCCTTATCCCTTCATTTTATAATAACTTTCTGTAATTCATCAATCCTCTGCTACTTCATTTCTTCCATCATCCTCATATTTGCTTTCCTTTTTTATTTTTTGGTTGGTGGGAGGGGTTTAGGTTAGAAGCAGAACAATTGTTTTTGGTGACTCATGATAACTATCTTCTATGTACATCATTCAAAGGCCTCCACACTCTCATGCCTGCCAAATTTATTCTAGTTTTCAGTTTTTACTGCTTTCGATATTCACACTATTGATGGATTGCAGCCAAATTGTATTTACCTAAGGTCAGCAAATCCAGTGGAGCACCGATAGAGATGTGGATAAAGGTTGTTCTTTCTCTCTAGCTATGTCCATGTGTATATGTGCATCATAAACACTTGTGAAATTGCTCGTTGAAGTTATATTTTGCGCATATGGATCACATAAGGTTTGCAATGTGTACGGTGACACCTGCCTATCCAGGTCTGTCATTTGTCACTAAAGTATTCTGCTACTTTGCCTCCACAGGCCAAAGAACTAGAATCAAACTCAGAGTATTACCTTGAACTATTATCACAAGGAACTGGAAAACCAAAGGAAGAAATTAAGAAAGATATCCTACGCCCTAAATATTTCAGTGCACTAGAGGCCATTGACTATGGCCTTGCAGATAAGATTATTAGTTCAAGTGACGATGCATTTGACAAACGGGTAATTTACTTTGAGATATTTTCCAATTACCATGCTGGCTTTCTTGTTTCATCGTGTTGTTCACATTGATTTTTGTAATCAGAACTATGAAGAGATGCTCCTCCAATCTAGAGCTATGTCGAGACCAGGTGGACCAGGTGCTCAAGCTGCTCCCTCTGGGTTCAGGTGAATAAAAGAGTGATAATGGTCCTGAACTTTCAGAAATAACTGTCTAGTTCTGAGGAACAAAGTGGCTGGTTACTTGTCTGTGCATCCATGGAATAAAACTGGGTATATGATTTTACGACTATTGTGCACAGGTTTGTGAAAAGTATTTACAATGTCAATTGTGTGTACCAGTATAGAATCAGATAGTGATAGTGCATGATATAAATGAATTTAAAGTTATCATGTCATTTTTCTTTATCTTGTATCGGATCATTTGTCAGTTCACAGTTTTAGATGTATGGTCCATTATCGTAGCTTGAAAGTTGCCAAATGGTAATGGTATCTGGTAAGTTTTACCTTGTAACTTACAAGCTGAATGTCTTATAGCGTATCTGTTGTGGCCAAATGACACCAATTTTACAATCTTTCTCATTCAACCTCAACTATAAGAAGGAAAAATCGTGTTGTCTGCTATGTGTTAAATTCATTTAATTTCATATTTTTCTCTACTACTTTCTTTTTAATTTTTTTCCTTTATTCTTCTTCTCATATCCTTTAAGCTATCAAGAACTAGGTTCAAGGAGAAAAGAGCGTGAAAAATATAGGAAGAAAAAGAGAAGTAAGAAGATAACAGGAAAAAAAGAAGAGGGAAAATGGGTGAACGTTTTCATTGAAAAGGATAAGGGAGGAAAAGAATTGAAAAGTGTTATAAAACAAAAATAATGTACTAAAAATTAAGAACGTATTCTTTTTTCTTTTCTCTTACTCTTGCTTTATGTTATGTTTTTATCTCATGTTACAAGAAGAGGGATATATATATATATATATATTTGAACACATAATGTGTAACAAGTGTATTATATGTTATGTTTCATGTATATAGTTGGGTAACAAGTGTATTGTATGGATGTTTAGTTCACAAAACATAATGTGTTGCGTGTATATCAATTTTACACAATGTATATTGTGTGCATTTATATGTTACAACACAATATATTGTTTGTACATTTATATTACAACACAAAGTATATTTATGTGGACATCAATTTTACAACACTGCCTCTTGAGTGTCCATGTAAAAGAAAAATTTTAGTGAGAGAAAAAATGTGGTAACACGCTTTGTTTGTTGCTTCATTAAAAAACTTTATCAAAAAAATCCAGTGGGATAAAATCTGATTAAGGAAAAAAGGAGTGTCGCGCGTATTTACTCCCCTTGATGAAGACATCATTTAATGACTCGAAGATGATGGACACCAATTTTGTATCTTAGCTTCTCAAAGGTTGAAGTTGGTAATGTCTTTGTGAATATATCTGCTAAATTATCACTTGAACGAACTTGTTGAACATCTATTTTATCCTTCTTTTAAAAATTATGAGTAAAATAAGAATTTTGATAAGATATATTTTATTCCATCTCCTTTGATGTGTCCTCTTCTTAATTAAGTTATACATGAAGCAGTGTCTTCATGTACTGTTGTTGAAATATCTCTTTTAGAAGGAAGGTCACATATTTTCTAGATATGTTGATTGATCTCAACCAAATATATTTTTGACAATCACTCAATTCTTGACTTTGTCGGCGTAGACAAATTACTCGTTTGACTTGTTAGTTAACAACAACCAAGCACTGACGGACACTTACAATAAAATTGACGGTCTTGTGGAATAATTTGATATTAACAGTATTTCCACATGAAATAGAAATTTTTTTTGAGATCAAACTTCATATAAATCAAATAATTATCGGTAATTTCATAATCAATAAACCTTGACATAATTGATCATAAATAATTTGTATCAATATTTGATTCACTCTAATATCTCCACCGATAAGGGTGATGTTATACTTTATACGCACATTAATAAAATTATTATACCATAAATCATAATAGCAGGATATATAAGTGCACCAATATCAATATGATATGTACTTTCTAACCATCTTAATGAGATAGAAATTGATCTTTATGTTAAGAGATTTCATGACCATTGGGGTACTATTCAATGGAATCGCTTTAAAATCCTTTAAATCCTTCAGAAATTTTCATATAATATTTATTGTCTAGCAAGACATGATAATCATTCATTATACATATTCATTTTTTCATATATTATCAGACTTAGGGGTGAGCATGGTATGGTACCCTACGGTATTTGAAAGTTTCGATACAATTTCGGTATTCAGTTTTTAAAATATTATAACATTACCATATCAATTTAATTTGGTATTGTTCGGTATATTGAAGTTCGGTTTCAATATTTTATGGTATGGTAAATCGGTAATCATAATTTGTTCAAATTCAACTAATATATACTCGTATAATAGAGTATTATGACTTTGACAATTAAAAAAAAAGTCTCAATTGTACCATACTACAACATTACACACATAGAAATATTTATGCAAAATAAAGTACAAACAATTCTTTTTGTTAATCAATTACAATTCAAATACATTTCAATATATATATATATATATATATATATATATATAATGTTTTTTATGTAACTATATAATATTTGGTATATCTGTATGTTATTTCTAAATATCAAATACCGTATCGAATACCAAAAGAAATTAAAATGTATATCATATACCACACCAAGTATCATAATATAAAAACTATGATATTAAAAATTTTGATATAGTATGATATTTCTGTATATATCATACCATGTCCACCCCTAGTTAAACTGAAAAAATTTCATTACATTTATCACAGGAGAACACATCTCATAGTAGAAAATATCTCCATACAATAATGTTAGGACTTGTACGAAAGTCTTTTATGTTCCAAAGCACGAACTGTATTTTATATCTTATGATTTTACTTGTCACATAATACCTCATTTATACCCCACTAACATTATATCTTGGTATATGAACTATAAGTTTAGAATATCACTTTTCTAAGTGAAGTAAAATGTACTTGAATTGCGTAATTTATTTGCCAATCATTGATCTGTTTATACCATTTGACAGATTTAAATTCAAGATGAGCGCTACATTATATTAATATATTGTCGATGGTTATTTGATATCGATTCTAATATGACATAACTTGTCGAGTTCTTTTTATTATTCAGCATTTTCAGGTACTCGAACCTTTGTCAAGGTTTTATAAAGTGTTATGTTATGATGCTCTTTCTAAAGCACTTGCCTCATTAGTATGATCATTTTCTACTCTTCTTCTTCGAGAAGTTTTATTTATGAATAGATTAATCTATCACTCTTTAGTCATGTCATAAATTATGTCTTTCAAGGACTTTTTATTGGAGCATTTATAACTGGATTATAGCATAGGTTCAATAAATGTGTTTGATAATTGACTTAAATCATCTTTTTGACGAGGATCATATCAATGATAATTCATTATGTACAACTTGTTTTTCAGTTGCTTATCATCTCTCCCTTTAATGTTAGAAAATCTAACATTCACCCCTACCTTATTTGGGGACTAATCTTTGTGCATTATGTAATGGTGGAGCAATTGAATTATATATCGAACATTTAAATTTTTAGATGAGAATTATTTGTTTCCTGACCCCGAAATAATTGTAATAGGGGAACCTTGTTGGCTTTATACATACAAATGTTGCTACATTTGAAATAACACATCTCATACCATTTATTTATTTATTTTGAAAATTCATAATCAATAGTTTAGCTATAATTGGAGGCATATAATTTATGCTTAGATCCACTTGGATATAAATCAACATCATTGATATAATTGTATAGTTTGAAATGTGTTCTCGATTTAAAAATTCAAGCAAACAACCTTTCAAAAATCAAATTGTAAGTTGATAACAAACACATGTGACCATAAAATATATGTATCTATTAAAATCATATAATAGTAAATAGTCCATATGACAGATGAATGGACTCATATTCACCTTTTTATACATTTAAAAAATTCAGGAGATACAATCTTAACCTTAGCTGGTACAATAATAAGTTACCATGAAAACAAACCACACGAGAATTCTTGAAGCATTTATTATTTCTTCAATATATAACCATATGAATTTTCAATTATTTTTACAACATATTTGAACCGGAATGGGTAACCGATCATGCCAACTAATATTTAAATCAGGAAACTTCTAGTTTACTTTTGCATGTGATTCCATCATCATGTCCATATTTACGTGCTACAAACAACATGAAAAATGTATCTTTCACCGAAATATTTAGAACCCACTTTGATTGTAGTAATATGAAGATCTTAATCTTCTCATATTTTTTAGTCTCAATATAATTTATTTTTCTCTTTAACTATACTTTTGAAACTTAAAAAGTTTCTTTCGAGACATACTACAATTTCAATAATATCATGAGCAATTTTATTTCTCTAGATAGTAGCATATTAGCTCACCAAAGTTCACTATTTACTTTGGATACTATCACATATTTCATAACATTGTCTGTGTGGTTAACATATGCTTCAAAGAGAAATTTATATCATCATTGTTATGGTCAAAATTATTACAAGCAAAATTTGTTTCTTGATTTACTTTTGCTATTAGTATCTCCTCCCACATTTTTTTAGTATTTGACAAAATATTTTTAATATACAGAGATACATAATAAATGATAAATTTGTGCAATTAATAATTTTTATTTTTGGTCATGACCACAATCTTACCGGCAAGAATTATTATTTATTTCTTTCACCTTTTTGATAGTTTATAATAAAACATACCACAATATTTGTGATGTATTAAATATACTTTATCAATGACTATTTATATCAGAATTATTATTTTTTTATTTCTCTCAAACCTCCCATAGAGATGAGTTGTGACATTTATCCAATCATACATGAGCACGTCATTATTCACAATTCATATCATCTCTTAACACACTCGCTTTCAAGAATGGTTGCGTATTCACGATGTTTATCACAAGTCACATTCTTTTCAAGGAATTAACTATAATCATATATACATGCTTCATAATTTTTCATTAGAAGTTCATTGTTAATTCGAAATTTATCATATTTATATGACACACCTCAACATCAGTTTTGAAAGGTCAAGTGCACCACCACTTTATATTTTTTTATGTTGATGGAAGATTTATAAAATCATAGTTGGTCGCATAACAACCGTGTACCCAATACCTTTCATACTAAATTTGATGAAAAAAATTACCTTCTCTTTTTGAAGGACAATTTTGACAACTCATAAAAGTCTTTGTTTTATAATTATCACAACGATTATTATTGTTATATCCATTAACTTCCATTCATATTTTCAATCATAAAATTATCTTATCATCTTTCATACTTTTAATCTATTGCTATCACATCAATTCAAAGAAAGGAGAATATTCAACGGGACGAGCTTCACAATTTTTATCAAGAGTATATTAATTTGCTCAGACATTATAATATCATCAATTTATTGCATTGAAATTTTAATCCAATGTCTTATCCATATAAAGGCCTATTAGGTCAAAATATGATGAAATTTATCAACCCGCGTAATTTCCCTACTCTTTTTTAAGATACATAAAAATCAAAACTAATGTAATTATTATTATGAATGAAGCTTACCATAAAGCAAAAATATATCGTTAGCTTGACATTGATAAACTTTTTAACTGTCCACTTAACTAACAGATCACTGCCTCATCATTCACTTTTAATATTGTGCTAAATCTGTAGCACCTTTTAGACTTTCGATATTTGAACAATCTGTAAGAAGTAGAGTTTAACTTTGAAGAACACCAGTAAAGTAAAGAAACAAAAAGTAGTAATAATTTTTTTTTCTCTATTCTTAAGTGTATTTTTCAATCTAATAATAATTATACAAACAAAAATCGTGCAACTTGAAAAAAGTTAATATGATTAATTTAGCATATTTTATGCAAATTATCGAGTCAACTGTTATAGTAAGTCAATACCATCAACAAACCAAGCAGAATGAGAATATGACATAGAATTAAATATTTGAGAAATCTAGTTAGTCAAATTTTTTTGTTTTGTTTGTGATTGATTGGTGGAATCATCCAATTTTTCCTTTTGCAGTAGTGAGCATAACCATAAGAGAGTAATAAAGTATATATACAGTAAAATTCATATATATATATATATATATACATAGCATTGATATCAAAATTAACTCTTATCGTGTTGATAACCTCTAATAAAATAAAGAAGAAAGATAGATGAGAAAATATTAAGTGTAGCATTTTTCTTTTCACTTACTCTTGCCTTATGTTATGTTACAAGAAGAGGAATATATATGCATGTATATACTTGGGCACCAAGTATATTATATGAATATCTATTTACCATGTATATATTTGGACACCAATATATTGTATGAATTGCTAATTTACAACACATGGTATGTTGTCTGTATATCAATCTTACACACAATGTACATGTATACTACAACACAAAATATATTGTGTGTACACTTAAGTTAAAACATGACAAAACTCAAGTGTTTTTAGTTATTTCTAATGAAACAAATGGTGAAACAGTTCTAAAGTGTAAGCACAACAAAACACTTTGCCTTTTATTTTTCTTTTTATGAAACAATTTAATATATAGCTAAGAGTTGAAACACAATGAGTCTCGTTAGCTACAATTTGTCGGATTAGGTAACGTAGCTATAATTTTATTAGCTACGGCTTTTAACTTAACTAATGAGACGGTAATTTCGATCATTAAAATAAAAAATAATACCATAAATTACGATTATTGTATCTGATTAGAGTTTTTTACCAAACATAAATTTTATCAATGAAGAAAGCAAAATTTTAACTTCCTAAATAAACATATCAAAAAATTACTTAATAAATATACAAACAAAACATATATAAACATCAACATAATTGATTGAAATATACAAACAAGTAAATGTATATAAATGCTAAAATTATACAAATAATAGGTGAAACATATGCTAGTTGATAATATACAAATATGAACTACAAATATTCATATGTGGGTTAAAAACTGTGTGAATATGCAAATCAAATGTACACAATTACATTTACGTATAGAAAAATCTTTAAAATATATACAAATGCTAAATGCTAAACATATAATGTATATCTATGACTGATGTATAAAATACAAAAAGAAGTAATTGTACATTATTGTTGAAAATTATATAAATAAGGTCTAAAAAGTAAAAACCCACAATAAACATTGATACGCTGAATTCATAGAACCATATACAACATAATGTGAAATGTATCGATAGAAATACAAATAAAAATAATATATATATATATATATATATTGTACAAATACCCCGATTTTTTCACCATTATCTTGGCCCATTAATCCAAATACACCATCTTCTTCAGATTTTTTTGATTCAGTGCTGGTAGATACAAATTCTTTTAGTTTTCATTTATTTTTTTATCTCATTTGAACCATCTTCATTTTGTTCAACAAATCGCTTGAGCCATCTTCTTCTCACTTGAACCATATTTCTTTTGTTTCTCTCCTTTTTTGTTCCTATTTATTGAATTAAAATCCTGCAAAACTTGTTGCATCTTGATATACAAATAAAAATCTAAAAAAAAACAATTGGAAATCATCACCCATAATAGGAGGGAGAAAGGATATTTTTGAAATTTCAAATTTAATTGTGGTAGAGTGAATTAAAGAAACGAAAAAGGGTTATATGTGCCCTTGTACTCATAGAAAAGGGTTATATTTGATCTTTGTCATACTTTTTTGATATATTTGTCCTTGCTAATCCAACTTAGGTACATATTTACCTTTGAACGGTTAATTCTCATATCACCACTCTTTTCATCTTACGTGGCACCTGTATGGATATATATATATATATATATATATATATATATATATATATATATATTCATCTTACGTGGCGCCTGTATGGATATATATATATATATATATATAAATTTCCTTCTAATTTAATTACTACCTAACCCAATATTATTACTCACCAATTTAACTCATAAAATCCAACTCCTATTACTTATTTCATCCAACAAATATGCACCAATAATCATTGTTTAATATACATATTATTAAAAATTGATACCACTGATGAAAATCATGTGTACGCTACTGAAGTGCAACATAGGTCTACTTCGTAATACGTACGTGCTAATAAATGCAACTTTATTAATTGGAGAACTACATAAATCTACTTTCGAAATATGTGTTCTATATCACACGCAGAAACAAAAAGTACCCTATGCATATTTTAAAGTACCCTATGCATATTTTAAAGTACACGCAGAAACAAAAAGTACGTGCTATGAAAAAACAACAGCTGATATTGTTGGATATCATTCCCATATTTGCCACATAAATTTGAGACTGAATTGTTTTTTTTAAAAAAATTTTATAAAAAAAATTTGGTCTAAAGTACTCACTCCGTTTCTATTTATCAGTTTTATTTGTCACTTTTTCCTAAAATAGATTTTCAGTTTAACGGTCACTTTTGACATATTAAGAAAAGACAATTATATTTTTCCATGTTTACCCTCAACATTAAATAGTCTTGCTTCAAATCATTTTCCAAGACTTAGAGCCTGATTGACATTGTTATTGGGAGGCCAGAAGTGTTTTTTTTTTTTTCAAAAAATAAGCGTTTGGAAAATCTTTAATTTTTTTTTAAGGGTAAGCAAAAGCAGTTTTTCTACTGTTCGGAGGAAGTTAAAACATTTCTGCTTTTAAAAAAAGTAGAAGCAGAAGTAGAAAATTATTTTTTTTAAGACTAAAATATTCCTTACATATATATATATTTGTCAATATATCCCTTAATAGGGATAGTTTGGTAATATTACTATATCAATAATTATTTTCTTAATGGGTGTACGCCAAGTCAAAATGTGACAAGTAAAAGTGAACGGAGGGAGTATTTTCCATTTTACAAAATCAATGCATAAATGACACTATTTTTCTTATTTTAGTCTTGAAATTTATTAGCCTTGAAAGTATGAATTTGACCAACATAGAAAATTAAATGAATAATTCATGTTCATTGGCCAATTAATTAATCAAAACAAATTAATTTATGTTCATTTATTGAAAATTTGACTTCAAGAAAACACTAAATTATATTTCATCCGTCCAACAATAGTTGTCCACTATACTATTTTGGAATGTCCAACAATACTTGTCCACTTTATGAAATCAATGGATAATTTTGCGCTTAGTTCCTAATTTACCCTTATCATTAATTATAGTCATTTCCATATTACATTTTTCAAGATATTATATTTATTATATTCAAAGGGTGTGACGAGTCAATAGTGGACAACTATTGTTGAACAGAGACGGTAGTACAATTGTAAATTTACCTAGTTTCTTAAGAGACGCAAAACCTAAAATGATGACAACTAAATAGAAACGGAGGGAGTACTATTTATCACTTATGTGACTATCAATCATTTCACTAAGGAATAATTAGGATATTACACGAGAAATTTTAGATTTAAATTGTTTCTAATTTCAAAAAAAAAAAAGAAAATTCTTTATGGAACAGACTAAAAAGGAAAGCGTGCCACATTAATTGAATCAGAGAGAGTCCAAAAAAGGTAAAAGAACGAAGAAAAAAGTGTATTTCTGTCTCAATGTATATGATACATTTTATTTTTTTCGTTTGTTCCTAAAAGAATGTTACATTTCTATAATAAAAAATAATTGACTTTAAAATTTGTCTTTTATTTTTAATTAAATGATTTATAAACACACGAATATAATCAACAAATATACTATTAAATCAAATGACGTCATATAAATTAGTCCGGACGAATAAAATACCAGACTTGCTGCTTGGTTGTTGGGGAGAAAATCTACACTAGGGAAGACAAATAAATTGGTTATGTTTGATCTTAAAATAAACTTATAAAACAATTATTCACACGAGGACACAACACTCATTTGAAGTAAATATCAATAGTTTAAGTCCTTAATAACAGCAAGACAGCTTATAGGAATCACATAGTGCTAATCATGATCAGCCATTATTAATTAGTTGGTTTACTTTTGTTGTGTAGATTTAAACACAATTAGCTTCTTCTTTATTAGTAATTGCCTTTTATTTTCTAAGTTAGTTTTACGTATTTCCTAAAATATGACCGAAATTTTAGACACACATTAATTAATTAAATTAAGGTCCTATTAGCTCCCTGCCCCCCCCTCCCAATTTTTTTTTTTTAAATTTTGTACACCTTTTGACTTACGTGGCACATTTCTAGAGTCCACTTCGTTGAGGCGTGTGAGAGATGTTTGGATGACACGTAAGCCAAAAAGGTGTACAAAAATTACAAAACAAATGGGTTCGGAAGATAATAGAACCTTAATTTAGTTAAGATGTGTCTCTGATTTTGATCATAGTCTAGGGGGTACTTGTGCCTTATCCCTATTTTCTATCATCTGTATATTAAGCAAACATTTATTATTATTATTATTATTATTATTATTATTATTATTATTATTATTATTATTATTATTATTATTATTATTATTATTATTATTATTATTATTATTATTATTATTATTATTATTATTATTATTATTATTATTATTATTATTATTA
>JAJONR010014340.1:0-11006 GCA_029582245.1 Solanum etuberosum
GATGTGGAGAAATTTACGTTACGACTTACGAGTGACCCCGTTATTGTATTAAGAAGTAAAAGCGTGTGAAAGTCAAGAAGTACTAATTACCATGTAATGGTGGGAGTTCTTTAGTCTTAATCGAGGATATTGAATTTAAGTTTTAGATATGGAGAAATTTACGTTACGACTGACCTCGTTATTGTATTAAGAACTAAAAGCGTGTGAAAGTCAAGAAGTACTAATTATCATGTAATGGTGGGATTTCTTTAGTCTTAATCGAGGACATTGGATTTAAGTCTTGGATGTGGAGAAATTTACGTTACGACTTACGAGTGACCCCGTTATTGTATTAAGAAGTAAAAGCGTGTGAAAGTCAAGAAGTACTAATTACCATGTAATGGTGGGAGTTCTTTAGTCTTAATCGAGGATATTGAATTTAAGTTTTAGATATGGAGAAATTTACGTTACGACTGACCTCGTTATTGTATTAAGAAATAAAAGCGTGTGAAAGTCAAGAAGTACTAATTATCATGTAATGGTGGGATTTCTTTAGTCTTAATCGAGGACATTGGATTTAAGTCTTGGATGTGGAGAAATTTACGTTACGACTTACGAGTGACCCCGTTATTGTATTAAGAAGTAAAAGCGCGTGAAAGTCAATAAGTATTAATTATTATGTAACGGTGGGAGTTCTTTAGTCTTAATCGAGGATATTGAATTTAAGTTTTAGATGTGGAGAAATTTATGTTACGAGTGACGCCATTATTGTATTAAGTGTAAAACCGCGTGAAAGTCAAGACTCAAGAGTGTCGACATGCAATATATTATTGTTAATCTGCATTACTAAGATACTTAGAACAATAACATTGGATAACTTGGTAAGAAATAACAAAGTTTAAAGAATATTTTCAAAACTAGAAACTTAAAACTAGTAAAGAAAATAGAATCTTAAACACGATGTCAAGTACCCGAGTTTGATGGAATATATCTTTCCAGGATAAAATGATTTTACTTACTGGTGTATTGGTACCTAAAATCTCGGGGCTAGCGAATCACTCAAAGGTTTTATTGTACCTTATTGAAAAGATCACACCCCTTAGGAAAATTCGCAAAAGTCAAAACCTTACAGAAAAGCCGCAACTTTTCATAAAAGTCACAACTCTTCATAAAAGTCATAATTCTTCACAAACGTTACAACTCTTCATTTTACATTCACACTTTTTAAAACTCAATATATATATATATATATATATATATATATATATATATATAAGCCTTGTAGTGATATATATATATATATATATATATATATAAGCCTTGTAGTGCGAAATCCAAATTTAGTCGAGACTTCAATGTGGACACTGGATACCATATGTGAAACAAAAAAAGTAAATAGAAACAAGTTATGAAACTAGGATTTCAATTTATTGATTCTGAATTTTATAATGATGATTTTAAGTAATAATAGTTGAATGCTAAGTTTAATGTTTACACATATTTAATGTATTTATCAACATAACTATTTTATTCAAGCAAAATCTATTGAGTTTGATCGAATCTGCATGCATGTTACTAGCTCCGCTCCTAAAACTAACCATGGTTAGTTTCTTATAACTATGGGACCACGTTGTTTGGGTGACGACAGATTTTTTGACGGAAAAAAAAGGGCAATTGATACTGTCCTATTCGGGTTTGTTACTAACGGCGTCAAATGTACCGGCATGCTAATTATATGAATTTTTATCTTTCAGTTTTACTATAATGAAAAGTTTATTACCCTAAACTAGTTAAAACAAACTATATTATTTTTAAGACAATTTAGTTTGTTAAGTTATGATATTAAGTGGGTGAGAGTTTTTAATTTATCGATATATCAAGTAATTTTAGTTTTATTACCACAACTTAAAGCGAAGGAATTTAATTTTAGAATAAGTACTGAATTGGTCATTTCAAATTCTTTGCACTATTTTTTCGATTGAAAAAATATTAGGTCGGTTGTTTCGAATTCTCTGCATTATTTTTGATTGAGTCGGCCATCTCGAATTTTCGATACTATTTTTTGACTGAATAAATACTAAATTGGTCATCTCGAATTCTCTACATTTTTTTCGATTGAGTAGACTATCTCGAATTCTCCGCACTACTTTTCGATTGAGTCCTTCACCTTAAATTTTGTGCATTATATTTTGACTAAATAAATACTGAGTCGGTTATTTAGAATTCTTCACACTATTTCTCGATGGAGTCGGTCCACCTTGAATTCTTCGCACAATTTTTCGACTAAATCGGTCCACCTCAAATCTCTTACATGTATTATTTTTCGATTGAGTCGATCGACTGTAGAAGTGCATTTTGGTTGCATTTTCAGCACAAATTAACCACACAAAAAAAAAAAAAGGCAACAACAAATTAATCCTTGTGCAGATGTTTTTTGGTTGCATTTCAACAACAATAAAAGCTATAAATTAGATAATTTTCAGCACAAATTTAGCACTATTTCAGCTCAAATTTAGATCTTTTTCAGCACTAAATTAATTAGTTTTTGGTGAATTCTCGATTTATTGAGTTCGTTTATCGGGTAATTTTAGATCGCACAAAAGAATTATATTGTGAGTAAATTTTAATTGAGAGAAAATATTTATTCACGTAGGATAATAAGTATTGAGTCTGTCCACCTTGAAATTTTGCGTGTATTATTTTTTAACTCAAGTGTTACCTCGAATTCTCCGCATGCACTTTTCGACTGATTTGACCACCTCGAGTTCTCCGCATGCACTATTCGACCACCTTGAATTCTCTGCACTATTTTTCGACTAAGTTAGACACCTCAAATTCTCCGCTCGATTGAGTTGCCCTACTTCAAATTCTTCGCTTGTAGTGTTTTTTTAAGAGTAAAACAATAATTGTATATTTTGTGTAATCTCGAATGAAATTTGAAGACTCTATTTTTTGTGTGAATAAATACTGAGTCAATCACCTCGAATTCTCCACACTATTTTTGTGTGAACAAATACTGAGCAGATAGCCTTGAGTTCTCCGCAATTTTTTTTAAAATGAATCGGTCACCTCGAGATTCTCTCCATTGTTTTTCGATCGAGTCGATCCACCTCAATTTTTTCAAATGTATTACTTTTTGATTGAGTTTCCCTACTTCGAATTCTCCGCTTGTAGTGTTTCTTTTAGGACCCTGGTTTAAAAATTAGTTCATGTTCATTTGAGTGGAATAATATTTGTCTATTTCGTGTAATCTCGAATGAAATTTGAAATTACGCAGAAGTTATCACTATTTTCATGAGTTAAAGAGATTATTTCTGATATATCCTCAATAAGATAACATATTATCAAAAAATATATTTTAAAATAGCAAAACAATAAAGATAAGCACAACCAACAAAGTAATTCAAGAGAACTAATATACAAGGAAAATGAGAATTTGCAACATAGAAGGAAAAAATTGGAGAAATTTATTAAGTATAAAAATTATCTTTAAGTTTTATCTTATTCTAGTCATTCAAAGGGTAAAAAAATTCGTTTTGTTATAGTGCTGATTCCTAATAAAACGGAGATGACCATGTTAGATTTGGATTATGATGCTCACAAGAATAAATCGTAAAAAAAAAGACAATAAATGAAGCTAGTGATCTTCAAAAATTAATCGATTTACATTCTCTCTTTAATTTTTGGTACTATTTTTCGACTGAATAAATATTAAGTCGGTTATCTCGAATTCTCCACATTATTTTTCGATTGAGTAGGCTATCTCGAATTCTCCGCACTACTTTTCGATTGAGTCCGTCACCTCAATTTTGTGCATTATTTTTTGACTAAATAAATACTGAATCGATTACCTTAAATTCTTCGCACCATCTTTCGACGGAATCGATCCACCTCAAAGTCTTCGCACAATTATTCGACTGTAGAAGTGCAGTTTGGTTGCATTTTCAGCACAAATTAACCACAAAAAATGCAACAACAAATTAGTCATTGTAAAGATGTTTTCTGGTTGCATTTCAACAACAATTAAAGCACAACAATTAAAGCTATAAATTAGATCATTTTCACCACAATTTTAGATCTTTTTCAGCACTAAATTAATTATCTTTTGGTGAATTCTCGGTTTATTGAATTCGTTGGTCGGATAATTTTAGATCGCATAAAAGAATTATATTGTGAGCAAATTTTAATTGAGAGAAAATATATATCCACGTAGGATAATAAGTATTGAGTCTGGCCACATTAAATTTTTGCGTGTATTACTTTTTGACTCACGTTTCACCTCGAGTTCTCCGCACGCACTATTTTTGACTGATTTGACCACCTCGAATTCCCTCCACTATTTTTTGAAAAAGTTGGACGCCTCAAATTCTCCGCTTGATTGAGTTGCCCTACTTCGAATTCTTCTCTTGTAGTGTTTTTTTAAGAACCTGGTTAAAAAAGTATTTTACATTCATTTGAGTGAAACAATAATTGTATATTTCGTGTAATCTCCAATGAAATTTGAAGACTTTATTTTTTGTGTGAATAAATACTAAGTCGATCACCTTGAATTCTCCACACTATTTTTGTGTGAATAAATATTGAGCAGGTAGCCTTGAATTCTCCACATTTTTTTTTTAAATGAATCGATCACCTCAAGATTCTCTCCATTGTTTTTTGGTCGAGTCGGTCCACCTCGAGATTCTCTCCATTGTTTTTCGGCCGAGTCGGTTACCTCGAGATTCTCTCCGTTGTTTTTTGGTCGAGTCGGTCCACATCGAGATTCTCTCCATTGTTTTTCGGTCGAGCCAATCCACCTCGACTTTTCAAATGTATTACTTTTTTATTGAGTTTCCCTACTTCGAATTCTCCGCTTGTAGTGTTTCTTTTAGGAACCTGGTTTAAGAATTAGTTCACGTTCATTTGAGTGGAATAATATTTGTATATTTCGTATAATCTCGAATGAAATTTGAAGATGATAAAATATACGCATAAGTTATCACTATTTTCTTGAGTTAAAAAGACAACAAAATGACGTATTATTAAAATAATCTTTTAAAATAGTAAAACAATAAAAATAACCACAACCAACAAAGTAATTAAAGAGAACTAATATACAAGGAAAATGAGAATTTGCAACATAGAAGGAAAAAATTGGAGAAATTTATTATTAATAAAAATTATCTTCGAGTTTTATCTTATTT
The DNA here is from genome assembly GCA_029582245.1 of Solanum etuberosum. Taxonomy (NCBI): domain Eukaryota; kingdom Viridiplantae; phylum Streptophyta; class Magnoliopsida; order Solanales; family Solanaceae; genus Solanum; species Solanum etuberosum. The sequence continues at coordinate 5,163 of JAJONR010014340.1, forward strand.
TAGTCACTCAAAGGGTAAATTTTTTAGTTTTTTTATAGTGGACATTCCTAAAAAACGGAGATGATCAAGTTAGATTTGGATTATGATGCTATCAAGAATAAATCGTTATAAAAAAAGAATAAATAAAGCTAGTAATATTCAAAACTTAATCTATTTATAACTACGTTCTCTCTATCTAGCAACTCACTAAGTTATATTAAAATATTTTATATGTAGTCATTGTGCATTTTTTTTTTGGTTATATTTCAACAACTATTGAAGCTATAAATTATATTATTTTCAGCACAAATTAAGCACTATTTCAGCACAATTTTAGATCTTTTTCAGCACTAAATTAATTAGTTTTTAGTGTATTCTCGATTTATTGAGTTCGTTGATCGGGTAATTTTGGATGGCACAAAAAAATTATATTGTGAGCAAATTTTAATTGAGAGAAAATATATATCCACGTAGGACAATAAATATTGAGTCTGTCCACCTCGAATTTTGCGTGTATTATTTTTTAACTCATGTTTCACCTCGAGTTCTCCGCATGCACTATTTTTGACTGATTTGACCACCTCGAATTCTCTGCACTATTTTTCGACTAAGTTGGACACCTCAAATTATCCGCTCGATTGGGTTGCCCTACTTCAAATTCTTCGCTTGTAGTGTTTTTTTAAAGAACCTGGTTAAAAAAATAGTTTACATTCATTTGAGTGAAACAATAATTGTATATTTCGTGTAATCTTGAATGAAATTTGAAGACTCTATTTTTTGTGTGAATAAATATTGAGTCGATCACCTCAAATTCTCCACACTATTTTTTTTGTGAATAAATACTAAGCAGGTAGCCTTGAATTCTCCGCAATTTTTTTTTAAATGAGTCGATCACCTCGAGATTCTCTCCATTATTTTTCGACCGAGTCGGTCCACCTCGAAATTCACTCCATTGTTTTTTCGGATGAGTCGGTCACCTCATGATTCTCTCCATTGTTTTTTGGTCGAGTCGGTCCACCTCGAGATTCTCTACATTATTTTCCGGTCGAGTCGGTCCACCTCGATTTTTTCAAATGTATTACTTTTTTATTGAGTTTCCCTACTTCGAATTCTCCGCTTGTAGTGTTTCTTTTAGGAACCTGGTTTAAAAATTAGTTCACGTTCATTTGAGTGGAATACTATTTGTATATTTCATGTAATCTCGAATGAAATTTGAAGATGACAAAATATACACAAAAGTTATCACTATTTTCCTGAGTTAAAGAGATTATCTATTTATAACTACATTCTCTCGATTTAGTAGCTGACTAAATTATATTAAAATATTTATATTTAGTCATTGTGCAGATTTTTTTGGTTATATTTCAATAACTATTGAAGCTATAAATTAAATTATTTTCAGCACAAATTAAGCACTATTTCAGCACAATTTTGGACCATTTTCAACACAATTTCAGCACTAAATTAATTAGTTTTTGGTGCATTCTCAGTTTATTGGATTTATTGATCGGGTATAACTTTGTATCGAATTAGAAGAATTATTTTTTGAGCCGATTTTAATTGGGAGAAAAATTTATTCACGTAGACGCCATATAGAATTATAAATACCAAGTCTACTAATCTCAAATTTTTACATGTAATATTTTGTGATTGAGTAGTCCCACCTCGAATTCTTTGCATGTATTATTTTTTGATTGAGTCGACCACCTTATATTTTTTGTATTATTTTCGACTGAATAAATACTTATCGTCTCGATTTTTCCTTACTATTTTTTGACTGAGTCGGTCACTTTGAATTCTCCACACCATTTTTTGACTGAATAAATATTGAATTGATTGTATCAAACTCTCCGCACTATTTTTTAATTGAATACATACTGAATCGGTTGCCTCGAGTTCTTGCACTGTTTTGTCAATTGAGTTAATTCACCTCAAATTCTCTGTATGTAATATTTTTGGACTGAGTCAACCCACTTTGAATTTTCGCATTTACTATTTTTTGACTGAGTCGATCCACCTCGAATTCTTCGCATGTAGTATTTGTTTTTTTCTTAGTAATCTAGCATAAAAAATTGTTCCGCGTTCATTTTAAAGGAATAATTCAGTGTAATCTCACGAATAAATTTTAGAGGATAAAATACACGTAGATTTTATCATTATTTTTGTGAGTTAGAGAGACTATTTCTGATAGATCCTCAACAAGATGATGCATTATCCAAAAAAAAATTGTTTTTTTTAAAAGTAAAATAACAAAAATTAACACAACCAACAAAGCAATTGAAGAGATATCAAACTCACGGATATAACTATTTTAAGGAAATAGAGAATTTGCAACATATATAGAAAAAAAAAATATAATTTCCTACGGAGGAAAAAATCAGAGAAATTTATTAAGTATAAATATTATCTTCAAAGTTTTATTTATCTTATTCTAATTATTCAAAGTGTAATTGTGAGGATGCATTTCTAATCATTAAGTATAAAAACACGATTAAGCACACAAATTGCAACAACAAATTAATCACTGTGCAAATGTATTTTGGCTACATTTTAACAACTATTGAAGCTATAAATTAGAATATTTGAGCACCATTTTGAGCACAAAGTAAACACTATTTTAGCACAATTTTAGATCACTTTAAGCACTAAATTAATTAGTTTTTGGTGCATTCTCAGTTTATTGGATTTGCTGATCGGATGTAATCATGTAATATTGGATCGGTCGAAAAATCATATTGTGAACTGATTCGGTGAAAAACATATTCAAAGTAGATACCACATAGGACGATAAATATTCAAGTTTGTGCATTTCGCATGTACTATTTTTTGATCTAGTCATTCCACCACAAATTATCTGCATGTACTATATCGACCGAGTCGTTCATTACGAACTCTCCACATATATCATATTTTAATCATTCAAATGATGATTATGGGGTTATCAAATGAATTTTTTTCATTTTTTGAAGGTGTTGAACAGTAACGAGGCCATATAACTAGATGAATCTATTTATAACTATACCCTCTTGAGCGATAACCTAAATTATATTTAAATAACTTATATTAACATTGTCTTTATTAAATAAAGAAATTGATTCTAATAAATCCTCGATACATAACGTTTTACCAAAATAGAAACGGAGTGTTAGGGGCAAAGTAACGGCGTTAAGTAATCGAGTGTACCGTTTCTTACTAATTGTCTGCTTCGCAGCAGGCAACATCGTTGGCTCATCTATACCAGACACACTAATTACTCATTTTTTATATTGCTATTTTTATCGTCTTAATTTATGTCTCATTTTTTCTACTAATATATTGTTTTAATTTGTTACTAAATATAGAAATGTATCATTTTTTAGATTAATTAAAAAGAAAAATGAATCATATAAACTGAAACACAGAGTTTATCATTTTAGTTATTTTCTTTCCTACAAAACAACATAGTAGTAATATATTCTGTGTACGTTAACAATTATAATGAAATGATAAGTATTTTCTGTATTCGAATTTAAATTAATCGAACTTACTAAAGAAAAAAATTGGTTATTTTCTGCTTGTTGGTGGGTGGTGGTATTTTGACCTGCAGGTGAGGTCTTAATTAGTGTCTCAGACACTACTATTTATGTGGGTGCCACCTCAGCACGTGAGAACTGTTTTTTTCTTTTTTTGGCCAAACTTTCTTTTATCTTTTTTCCATCTCAAGTTTGTTGTTATAAGTACTTTTGATGTGATTTGTTTATTTGAATTTGTCGATCTTTAATTTCGTATATTAGATAATAAATTATTATGAATAAAGAAGTATTTATTAATCTTTTATTTAAAGGTATTGGGTTTGAGTAATTTAGAAATATGGTCGATAATTATGAATATTACTATACTCTCAAAATGAATTTGGCAAAATTTAGTAATTTTAATATAAATTTTGTATTTTTATTTATAATTATTAGATATAACTTTTTCTATTTTATAATTTTTTAGTTTGTTTAAAAAATAATGTCTACATCTCTTTTTGTAACTCTTTTATGAATTTGTACATCTCAATTCAAAGCCAATGCTCGATGTTGAGTGAAAAATAAGAAAAGAGATACTAGAGTCGACGATAGATGTAAAGATGTGCTATTAAATTCATTTGAACTTAATATTTTTAAATTCATAATTTAAAAAGATACAATAAATATAATACTAAAGACTTTACAAATTGAACTCATAAAGCTTAAATCCCGAATTCTTCCCCAATTACAGTAATCAACAAAACTCATGGTACGTATTTCATTTATCCTTAATTAAAAATTCTGAATTCAAATCCTGAAATGAAAATGGCTCTTATACACTACCACACTATACTGATAAAATAATATCTTTACAACGTGAATTCAAATTAATCAAACCCTAAAACAAACGCTTAGCGAAAATCTCAGAGGGGTAAAATGGTCCCAATTGTGTACAATGTATTATCTGAATATCTTTAGTGGGCCACGTGTGAGGTTAGTCATTTTCCAGTGTCTGCTTACTTTGGGACCATTTTTTATAATGGGCCCGACCCGGCCTGTTTCTCTTGGGAGCTGGTTTTAGCACAAAACGGCGTCGTAATAATAGTACGTATGATAAGTCACATTTTGCAAGTCCAATATGGCCAGTCTGATCGTATCCTTTAATTTCCTGATTCAAATTGTACCATACACAGGTGTACCACGTCGTTCGGTACACGGGATGAGATAGTAACATTAGGAATCGTATGATACACGAGATCGAATAAGTAAGGTCTTTTATATGGATGATTGTTAAGGAATAAGCTAATATCTCACATCAAATATGGGATAAAGTTAATCTTAAATTTTATCACGAGATTATTATATTTATCCACTGTACTAAACGTGAAACGATACATTAGGAGATAAAATATGGAATTATATTATTCTATATTGGATTGGTGGGATAAGAGATATTGTCGATCTTTATCTGTTGTACCAAACGTGAAACGACCCCTAAGGTTGCATTATAACCTCTTCAATAAAAACGGAATAGGAATTTGAACTATGAATTCTCAATTTAAAGATAGCTATATATATCATGTATGAGTAATTAACTAGTGAAATTGTCCGCGCTACGCGTGGTATTTATAAATTTATTTAATTGATAAAGAATTGCAAATAATATATATATAATAAAAGTGTCACATAGTTTTTGAAGAAAAATCCTTTCATAAGAAAAAAGAAAAAAAAGAATGTGTAACATACAAGTCTTGTAGCCTTTCCTTTGTTACGTATATTTTGTCCATAAATAATTTAATTATTAAAAATTAATAACTGTTATTTAGTTACCATATTTAGACGTAATTTTGATTTTTACATAATAAGATACACATTTGGTCTCAAAAGAATTTCGAGAATTTTAGTCCAAGAGAAGACAATCTTAAAATCAAAAGTAACGATTAGGGGAAGATTAGAAATGGAAGAAAATAATTACATTATTAAAAACTAATATCATAGAAATCTATACATTAAAAAAGAAAATAGAAGTCCGGAAATTGATATAACAACTAAATCAAAGTTGTGTTAATGGAAATAAGATGTAGATTTAGTGATCACAATAATAATTTCTGCTTGTAGTCATTTTTAAATAAATTATTCAATATTCAAAAGATATTTATTCATGAAATTATAGATATCCATCCACGCATTAGCTAATTTGTATTGTGAAATGCCTTTTAAAGAAGGAGATTGGATCAATACATCATGCTCCCACCATAGTCCTTGAAGAATTGTTTGGTTTGCGGATAAAGTTATTTCGAAATTATAATCCTACCTAAATTTATATCTCAAATAAATAGACTATAAATTAATTTCAACTTCGATCCTAGATATT